>VRYO01002326.1:2674333-2694781 GCA_009812075.1 Sialia sialis
CTTATATTCAGGTGCAGTTTATAATCGTGAAACTACTGTATTACAGGAGGGGATTTTATTCATTTTATTCATAAAATTCACCGTGTGCTGAGTTCCAGTGCCTCCCTTAAGAGAGAATCATTAAGTAGTGACAAGAAGCTGTTTCCAGTTCTGCTGTCAAGAGATTATTGCAGGTAGACAAAAGTCAAGAAGCACAGAATCAATGGCACAGGGGTGGAATAAGCTACTCAGAGGCTGAGGTTTGTAGCCTTAGAGATAACCCCACAGAAAATCCCACTCTGTAAGCTCATTTTGTGTATTCAGGGCCACATAAGTATCATGAAATCTTTTTTTTTTTTTTCAATTAAAACAGCTCAAATTCGAGACAGTAATTTCTTCTGAAGGGCAGCTAATACACATTGAATTGATGGAGGATTATGTAGAGAAATTACCTGGCAAATATCAGTCAAGGGTGAACAAATGGCAAGGGTTTCTTGCAGGAGCAAGCTGCTTGTGCTGAATTATTTTGTGTTGCACTTAATGCAAGGGGAGCTTGTGCCAGGCTGAGCTTCAGAGGGAAATGACATGCCAAATAAATGTCACCACTCAAGAGGTGCTCATAGGAGAACTAAGAACTGAGGAAAACAAGGAGCTGAAATCTGATACATCATTTTCTTCACAACTAAAGCATCTTGTATCTAGGAGGTAAAAAAACCAATCTCTCTTCTTTATTCAGGGATTCTGTTGGATGATGTGTTTCCAGGTGAGCAGAGATTGTTGTCAGGAGAAATGAAGAAGAGATTTCACTGTCTGCATACTCAGTTTCTGTGATGATCCCAGAGTCTCACAAACAAGATCCCCATCCAACTTACTATTCACATTGCAGTTGTGACTTTTGACCTTTTTATTTCAGCCTTTGTCTTCGCTAGGAGGCATTGGGATGTGTGTGTGTGGAATAGGAGACTCTGGACTGGAAGCCTGCAGGTGAAAGCCACTGGTTTTGTGCCTGTATCACCTGTTCTCTAGAGCAGGGGCACAAGTCCCGTTCCATCTTACAGGTTTTAGCAAGGTATGGGAATTGTGTACGAGATAGAATCTGTCCCTCAGGGCTCAGCCCACTCAGTCTGCAGAGGAGCCCAATTATGCTCCTCGCTTTAACGAGCCCTGTCACACCCTGTCACACCCTCCCCGCCCGATTTCTCCCTTTCCTGCCGGCCTCCTCTCCCCTGCTGCCAGGTTGACCTCATCAGTATTCCCGGCCCGAGCTCTCTTGGGTGTGGTTACCCCTCCTGCTCAACTGGGCTGTGGGGAGGATGTGAGGCAAACCTCACTCCTGGCAGACCCCGGGTCTGCTCCTAAGGCTGTGAAACCTGTGGTTCATTCACACACAGTTCTTCTTCATGGAAAGTAGCTGTGCCCTTGGGTCTGGTCTTAAATCCACCAAATTCTGCTAGGGAATTAGTTGACAGAACTTTTCCCAGTGCAGGCTTTCTACCCTTCACCTCTGCCCAGAATTTCCTCCCAGATTTCCCCAGCGTTGGGGAGATGCCTGCAAGGGTGCATTACATTCACTCCGAGATTTTTGTCAGAGAGAGACTCAGCAGCAGAGTCCTCCACGAGGCTGCTCTTTGCAGCCAATGTCCTGGGGGAATATCATCAGAACTGGTCAGTACCAGCACAGCTGTTCGGGTCTAGCTTAGAGCCAGAGCTGAGTGGCACAGCACTGTGTAGGAACAGATACTCTGCTCTAATTCTTGGCTCCAGTGCTCCTGGGAGAAGGAAGGCCCAGGATAGGCACACTCTCTGAGCTGCATCCCATTCAGTCTTACTGTGATGGGTTGGTAGTATTTGAACAGTCTAGAGCTGGCTGGAAAAATCAGGATGAATCCCTGAGCAGAGATCTCCAATGCCTTAGAAGGTATCTCACTTGGAGGTGAGAAAACTCTGAAAATAGGCTGTATTTTACAGGAATTTGCCTCTCAGTTGGAGGCACCTGTACTCATCTCTTTTCCCAGTAATGTGTACAAATTAATAGGTTCCCATGCAAATTATAGGGAGTTGGGAGGACGGCTCAGCTGCACAGGCCACTCCATTCATTTGGATAAATCATGGGTATTTATACAAGCCATAATCCACCCCCAGGGTTCAGCCTATTCTGCACACAGACAAGCACACACCAGACTTCAGGTTCTCACTCACCACTTGCCTGTAGTGGGGCAGCCCCACTCCTTGTGTTCCTTTACACTGCCTCATTTTCCTCCCCTTCCTTTCTGTCAGTTTTTCTCCTTTTCCACACATCAGGTTTTTGGCAGTGCCCATCTGCAGTGATTAGGAAAATGCCTCATCAAGTCTCTGGCTTTGATATAAATGTTTTATTTCATTCTGTTGAGCTAGGGAGCAGTCTGCCACATAACCCTCTGTTTCATTAAACCAGAGCTGAAGGGGGTATGGTGTATTAATTAACCCCCATTTGCTGGAATAGACATCTACACTGATCTCCTTGCATGTAGGAGCAGTGCCCAGCCATACAGCTCCTTGTCTTCCCCTTGTCTTGGAGATCAATTGCTCAAAGGAGCACTGTGATGTTTGTAATGCTTCCCTTTCTTTCCACAGACTCTTCCACCTTCTGGGGTGTGACTGAGGGATGTTCAGAGTTGCAGCTGGGAACTCCTGATTTACCACTGTGCTTTTTCCTTCCCCATTGAAGCAGGGCCTTGGGGCGGTCCCTTAATTCTAATTGACTTCCGGAAACATCTCAGTCCAGGTGCTGGGATCTAAAAGGGCAGAAGTATTTTTCCAAAGGTGCTGAGCAGCTTGGCTTAGACTGAAATTAGCAGTTGTTGATGCCTGTGTTTCTGGAAAGGAGGTCACTATTGTTTAAAGAATCTAAACCTCGGCTCTGGAGGCACTCAGCATTGAAAGATGCTGGTTGGGCAAACACAATTTTTGTGCAGGTGTTTTTTGCAAGAGTCTAGATATGGATTTAAGCTGAGGTTCCAGTTTCTTGCTGGGAAGTGTCCTGACTCTCTCCTTAGGTCCTGTTTGGGTAGTCCCCTGCTCCTCATACAGACAAGATCAACCTGGCTGCATTACAAGACCAGGTTAACCTTGTCTGCATTAAATATTGCTTTTTAAAAAGCCCTCTAGGAAAAGGGCTTGTGTGCAGTTACTGCTTTCTCCTGCTGTGTTTGTGCTTCAGGCAGTGAAGCATCCCTTCCTACCACTGTCAACCCCCTCAGCTCTGCCCCGTGGTGCAGACAGCAGCTCTTTCATTTCCCCACCTTGCCCGGAGTTTGCAATAGCTTTTCCAAAGGGTTCCAGGTTCCACCTCCTCCCCTTTGTTCCTGTCTTTGGCTTGGAGGTTCTTTCCCCTCCCTTTACACCTGCTGTTCTTTGGCTCCTTTGTGATTTTTATGCTCTCTGCTCTTTATGTTCTCCCTGATGGGTCCATGAACTCCATGCAATCAGATCCAAGTGCTGATTTTTAAGGAGGTGGAAGTGGAAGGTCTGTGGGCAAGCAAAAGCAGCTTGCCCAGTCTTAATAAGCATGGAAGTAGATACTGTCTGCTCTGGGCTGGTCTTATTGCAGAGCCTGAAGTGCTTGGGGGAAGAATTGGGCAATGAAATGAAATGTTTCTTCCTTGGATGCCACAGAGAGAGGGAGGAGTCTGGCTGTGAGTTGTCTGCTGCTCTGATTGCAGTGTCCTAGGCAGAGAGCTCAAGACATCATGAGAAAACAAGGATCCTGTTGCTGTAAAGATTAAAAAATGCAAGGTTTTGAATCTCACCCTGCCACACTGGGTGTCCGGGGGGCTTCAATGGGTTTATCTGGCATCCTGCTGGACTTTCATTTCAAAAATCAGGAGATGCAAAAGTAGGCTGCAGTGAGGTGGGGATCAGTCTGTTACGCCATGTTTCAAGTGAAAAGATGAGAGAAAATGGTCTTAAATTACCCCAGAGGAGGGTCAGATTAGATATTAGGAAAAAAAATGCACTGAAATGTCACAGCAATAGAAGTGCCAGGGCAATTAAATATTCTGCTTTAATAGTAAGGCATAAGCCAGCTAAGTATTCATGTGTAAAAAGTACCCTGCTTAAAAATTAATCTCAACTGATAGATTTGATAATTTGGTTTCGTTTTTGGAGAGAGATTCAAAGTCCTAGCATTAGCATAAAGCTTTGTAAAAAAATAAAAATAAAAATAGGCAGCCTAAGTTGCTACTGATAAAGAGGTGTGAACAAAGCTTGAAATGGGCAGTTGCATGTGGTTGAAGGGAAACAGAATCTTTATCATGTCATGAAACAGGCACTTTTGTCTTTTTGGCTGTTGAAAAAAGAAGAATAATAAAGTTTAAAGTGATGCTGTGTGTCAGTGAGAAAGACTAGAAGGGAAGCCAGAAGGTTGTGTGTACACAGCCAAACATTTGGCATAGAAAGTTGGGAGGAGGTCACCAGAGCAGGAAATATTCTCACTAGACGTTTTTGTGATTCTTGAGATAAACATGGATCACAGCTGATAAACAGCTTGGGGTCTTCTGCTGCTCTGGGTTAGACTCCACTGTTCAGGGATGATTTCAACAGAGCACAGAGTCTTCCCTCCACTACCAAAATCCTGAAAGGTTTAAGGTTTCTTCAGCCAGAAGCTGAAAGGGTTTAATCCAAGTGATTATATTTAGTCGCCACTGACAAATCTGTTTTTGTAAATTTGCCTAATTCTTTTGAAATCAATGTCTGCTTTATCCCATGGCAGTAAGTTCTATGACATTTTGATATTTGTTACAAAAAGGTGTTTTCAGCCCTGTTTGCTAGTTATGTCCTGATGTCACTGTGTTTTGCTGACCCTGTGTTGTGAGGGGTGATCATTTTCTCACCCTTTTAATCACTGATTCCTAACTTTATTTATTTCTTTATCAAACCACTTTTTGGCCACTTTTTCCCTAGCTGAAAACTCCCAATTATGATGACACCTCATATGATTTGGCAATGATTGAATGCATTTTCAATTAAACACAATATTTCCTAATGAAGCCATTTGCTCATTAGTGCCTCCAATTCGTCCAACAGTGCCAGAGTTGAGGTTTGTATGGAGTTTTTAGCAACTATGGGAGGAATTTGGAAGGACTTGGAGCATAGGAAGTGTCAGAGTGTGTGAATTCTGGAGGCAAGTGGATTTTTTCATGCCCAAGGAGTGGTGGTGATATGACACTAAACTAGGGGTGGATAGAAACCAGAAAAACTCAGCTGTGTCCATGGTGCAGTGCCTCTGATCTGCTGAATTCCTGGCTAGATCAGCAAATGGCTGCACACAGCTATAATGCAAATGCCACAAACCTCAGTGCAGTGGAAGCAGCAAAATCAAGGTGGCAAGGTGAAACATGGTCCATTTAGGTTTAAACATTTGGGTCAGTTTCAATTAATCTTACAGACCATAATGAAAAAGTCATTTTCATCCCTCTTGTATGACATTTAGAACCACTCTGACATTTCTCATTGTTATTATACCAAGCACCTTTACCTGAAGAAAACAAAATGTTTTGCTCATTATGAAGAGAAGTGTGCTGGAATTTACAACATTCCGAGAAGCAGGAGAAATTCATTTTCTTTTTTTTTAATTCTGAATGAGAGCAAATGGGGAAAAGCCAGAATTTCCAGTGGCATGTGTGCATTAATTGGTATCTTATGTTTATTATTACTGCTCTGCATGCCTTGTTTCTTTCCAGCTCTTGGAGATGTGGCTGGCCTGGTCAGATGCTACTGAACAGGGAGAACCTGCAGCACTGAGCCCTTGGCCTCCTCTGCCCTTTGAGATGCCTCTTCCCTTCAGTTTTGGAGCCCTTCTCTCAGTGGGGATAGAAAATCAAAACTCTCTGTCAGAAGACACAGTAAAAGCCTCTGTGCTTGGGGTTCTGCTGGCTGGCAGACCCAGAGTCAGTCTTTGCTAACAGGATACAGATCTGGGCTTGGATTTTGGTGGCAGAGGTGTCAATTTGGCCAGAAATATGAGAGGGTAATCTCTCAGCTCAGACATGTGGCAGCAGTGGCTGCAGGGATCTCTCCCCCTTGACTCACAGGCACTGCTAGTGAGACCCTTCAAGGGAAGCAGTAGTTTTAGAAAATTAAGAGGTTTAAAGCTAAAGGCAGTGGGGAGATAGAAAAAAAATAATCATCATGAGTTGTGGATCTGCTGTAGTGTGTAATCTGGGATCATGAAGTTAGGGCTTCGATTTGAGGTTTGAGTGGGTGAAGGAACTGCCTGTGGAGGACTAAGGAATACCCAATAGTAGAAGTACTGCAAAAGTCTAGGTGTTACACTTCAGACTGGAAACTATCACTGTGGAAAGACTGTCTTTTAAAATCTGCAGAGCAGGTACAGCTCTCCTTCTGTCACATTTCCTAGCTGGTGCTTACATTGTGCACTGATGTCACTGGTGTGCTGGATCACCCTCAGCCAAGGCAGGGACGGCTCATTAGGGAGTCTCATTAGCAGCTCCTCCCTGGCCATCCATGCAGTGGTTACAGGGAATTCACCTGTGTGGGCAGGACACAGTGGCTCACCAAGAACAAAGGGATCAGCAGGGAGAGCATTAATCTCATCACTCACCTTGGCATCAGTTAATTCCTTCCTTTGCAGGATGCAGGGCTGAGAACCAGCATTGGTTTAACTTAGACCACATGGGAATCTGGCCCAGACTTTTTGGATTCTTCTGTGTCACGGTCTTTGTCAGAAAACTTCCTGAATTCTCTAACTGCTCTCAGGCTCTTCCAGAAGAGTCCTCCCTGGCATTGCCACTGCTCCTGTGCCAAGAGCATCGTGGGGTAACCCTGGTTGACACCTGCAGTGACTCAGGGATGGGTCAGGCCCCATGTCTGCACCCAGCTGCCAGCAAACTGCTCAGCATCTGCTGGGAGTTGGCAGAGCCTCACCGAGTGCCTCAGCCTCACAGGCCAGCAATGTCTCCACAGGCATTGTGCCACCACCATGAGTGGCAGCACTTCCAAACTTCAGGTCACAAGTTACTGGCTCTGTATATCTGGGGCTGCTGTTTCAAAAGAGAAGAAGGAACTGATACCATCGCTGTGTTCTGAACATTTCACTTGTGATAGAGCAGCTGATTGTTTAATTGCCCATTTAGTTCAAAGTGTGCGACTTTTGAGTTCAGTCCTAGAATTTGTTATTGCTGCTTGTACCTCAAGGAAGAGTCTTCCTCTGATCTGGATTCATCAGGATCTCTTGCTTAATCACCTCTGTAAAGAAGACCAGTGCTCCCCTGACCCATCCTTGTGTTCCCCATTCATCCTCACCCTGAGGAGTTACACAGCTTTAGCTGCTCCTGATCTGGAGACATGAGCTTGGCTCTTGGCCATGTGGTTTTTGGTGGATGTGGAGGGCAGTGAAGGGTGGAGCTCCTACACATCATCGTGGCTATGCCCTCCATCCCGGCCTCATGGCTTCCCACATCTTTGAAGCTTCATTTTGGTAGGGGCATTGATCCAGTGAGGTCTGTGGTGTGCATTTTTGCCCTGCATGGGAATGAGGGTGTGGGAGAAAGATGAGAGGAAAGTGCACAACGCTGTGCAGGGCTGTAATTGGTGATCCCAAAGGGCAAACACCACAGACACTGCAGGGATATTCACACAAGGATGCTTCCAGATTAAAGTGCCCTGCTCTAAAGTTCCCCTTGTGGGCAGCAGATTAATGACCCTAAACCACCTTTAGAGTGATGGATACTTGATCCTGTGGCCCCAACACCATAAGTTCTGCCTGTAGGGATAAGGGAGCTCTTTTGCTGCCCGTGGTGCTCTGTGGGTACCAGGAGCTGGTTCAGCCAGCTGTGTAACTCCTGAGGGAAGGAGGGAGGGAGGGGTGTAACTCCTGATGTGGCTTGAGGCATGCAGGGAGTGTTGGGGGAAGCTTCCCACTCCAGGGAGCCTTCTCCTCTGACAGGTATCCATGTCCTTTAATTTTCTCTTGTACTCCTAACTCTCCACTGAGGTGTACAAGAGAATCACAGCACCATCAAAATGGGTGCCTGTACCTCTGCAGGTCTCAGAGGCCTCTGTGCTGGTTGCTGTTTTGCCCAAAACAGTGGGAACTCCCATGCTAAACCATGAGCTCTTGTATTCTGACCCAAAAATGGAGTGACCAGCTGTGCTGAGGAAAGCTCTGGAAAATCCAGTCTCCATCAAGGAGACCAACAGCTGTGGACTCCACCTACGCCTGCCAAGCTCTCTGGGAGCTTCTGGGGGTTGACCACTGCTATAATGAATAAATGTTGTACAAATGTGATGCTGAGTCCTTGTTGGAAGGGTGAGAGATTAAGCTGTGCCTGGTGAGAGTCTCAGGTCATCTTTGAAGACTGAAGAGCAAGGTAATCAATTACCACAAACCTGCCCACAGGCCTTCAGCACATCTGGCTCCTTTCCACAGCAGAAATAATAGCAATGTCCTTTGCCAGGTAATTTTCCAAATGATTATTTTAAATAATATGTTGCTGTGATCCAGCAAAAGAGTTGGGAGATTTATGAGAGCATTTGTCTCCGAGAGGAAGGGCAGCCATGAACTCTGCGGGCTGGCAGCGAGCAGCACGGGGCAAGTGGCACATAAAATACTCCAGTGTCTCATTGCTCAGGTCCAGTCCATGTCTGCAGAAACAGGAGACAGGGACACAGATCTCATCCCTCAGCACTGGCTGCCAGCATCCCAGGTCACCAGGCAGATGGTGCTGAAGCTGCTCTGAGCTGGGAGGATAAATGGGGGGTGGTGGTGATGGATTGCTCCTCTGCCTTCCCAGAGCAGCTCTGCACAAAAGGCAAAGGATCCACAAAAGTCCTGGATCCATTGCCCCTTCCTGTGGTAAAAGCTGAGACAAAGTCCTGTTTGTAGAAACCAATTCAACAAGTCTTGGAGAACAAGTTCTCAAGGGGTGTTCCAGATTGCTCTGGCCATGTGCCTGCTTTTACTTCATTTTACTGTTTAAAGGCAGAGTTAGGATATCTTAATTTGAGGGGTTTTTTTTGTCATTTCTTGCCTGTTCTTGGTTTTTGGAGTGAAGGGGGGAAGTCTGCAGTTGCTTTAGGACTGACAGGTATCCTATGAACAAATAGCTTGGCTCTTCTTCCTATTAACTGGGACCCTGAGCAACTGGGTCTGGTGGGAGGTGTCCCTGCCAATGGCAGGCACGTTGGAACTGGACAGCCTTCAAGATTTCTTCCAAGCCAAGCCATTGTATGATTAAATAGCCTGTGATGGCTTTGTGAGTGTTGAGGAGGTGCTTGTGGGCTTTGGCAGATGATACTGCCAGGGTGGAGTCAGTGAAAGGAGCCTCAGTGAAACCGATAATCTGTTCAGAAAGGGAAAATAGACAGAAATGATAGAAACATATGGCCAAAAAGTACCTGTCCTCATCATCACAATGGCATTTTCTTTATCTTTCTTCCTCCAGGTTATCTTGCACCCCGAAACCTTCCCAGTGCAGGCTTCTTCCCGTTCCTGCAAACCGTGCTGTGTGACTCTGATGCCAGGTGTAAGGGCACACCATACACACCAGAAGATCTGCTGCCAAGACTTAATGACATCTCATCCCTCAGACTGTAAGGGAATCTGAATATTTCCAGGTGTTAGGAGCTGTAAAACAAAGCCTGTTTTGAGGGGGAGGGAGCACTCATGCATGTCTGTGTGTATGTACAAGTTTGTCCATCACAGATATACTTCAACTACCTGTTCTAACAGATGTTTGACACCTAGAAAAGAGAATATCAGCTGCAAGTGGACACTTCAGAAATAACCACATTAGGAAAGGAATGTATTCACTGATTCTGGCTTGAATCTTCTGCTGAAGGGAATTTTGCTCACTGAGAAAAACTCTTCAGCTCACCCAGACCAAAACAAAGGCACATCTTGTGCATGACTGTGGATCAGGTCAGTGATAAGACTTGCCCCCAGAGCAGCCCAGAATGCTGATCTGCCATTGAGAGGGATCAGTTCAGGATGCTTTGGCTGGAAATTTGGATGTTAGTTCTGGAGCAACTACTCTTTGAGCAGGTCCTCCAGGTGCCAGCCGAATGGATGTCCTCTCTGCAGGCCATCAAATGTGTTGGGCAGAAACAATTTTTGCCCACAAAAGCACAGAGATTTGCAGCATGGAGCTGGCTGGGCACGTTTTGTTGGAATGTCAGTTTGCTGAAATGGAAATGTTCAGTGGGACTATTTCAATTTCCTGATGTTTCAGGTGAAGTCAATTAGCATTTCCTTTGAGGCATGCCAGCCAGGGTGGTTTTTACATCTTGGCTGCCCAGTTCTGACAGACCCCTGGGGAACATGCCACACTGAGGCCTGGTTGGTTCATGGAGAGCTAAAAATCAGGGCATCTCACAATGGCCCTGGTTGCTCATCTTTGTTTTCAGGTGAGAGGCTGCTCCATAGTCAGTCTCAAAATCCCCCTTGGCCAGAGATTGAGAGGCTGAAGAGCTAAAATGGGCCCCAGCAGTGAGCACATCAGGCAGTCCTGGGGTTGGTGGCTCCTTAAGGATCCTCCTTAGTGCAGAGGGAGTAATTTCCCCTTCCAAGTCAGTGATCAAAATCTCTCCATGGGTGGGAAAGATGACTAAGGATGTGGCACAAGGTGAATCCTAATCAAATTCAAGGTCATGCAGCAGAGGAGAGGAAGAGAAGACAAAGCCCCATGGAGACTGGATGCCTGGATTCACAGCTCCTCAGTGTCATTGTTTTTCCCTGGGCATGTTAAACAATGGTTCATTTGGGGATATTGAAATGAGGAAATGGGAGCTTCTTGTGCCAAAGCTGGAGGTCTTCCATGGGTTTCAATAGCTACAAATCCTCCTTGCTTTCTGCTTTTGGTTTCTGAAAAGCTATTTAGGAAATAAGTGGTTTTTCCTGCCAAATGGAAATAAAAGGATTTGGCCAACTTTTATATCAAGAACATGAGTCGTTAACAAGCATCTTGACCACTCTTGATGCTCGAGGTCTATGAGGAGTATTACTACAGATAATATGGCCATACCTACCTTTGTATGGCCAGTGTCAGCCTTGGTGTGTTCTACAAGGAGAAACACCAACTATTAAATAGCCACAGCAAAACTTGCAGGATGCAGCTGTGTCTGAAACCTCAAGAAGAGATTCCTTGGGAGGGGAAGGCTCCAAATGAATAGGTGTGGCTCTGCCTCAGGTGCAGGATCCCCCACTGCTGAGTTTGTCACAAAGTGTTTGAATTGTGGTCTTTCACTACCTGTATATATTGTTTTGTAATATTCAACTAATCCAGGCTGGTTTTGTCCTCTCCCATTATGCAACTCATTGAAGCTCTTGTTAAATTGTTTTATAACTTGCCCTAAAACTCTGCATAACCAGAGGTCAGCAGAGAAAATGGGCAAGGTTCTCACCTTTGATTCTGTTCCCTTAGAGGCATTTACCAAAATGTGCATGATATGGTTGGCAGAAATTTCCCTTAATAAAAGGAACCAAGTCCAAAACCAAGCTCAGCAATGACTGCTTCCACCTTTTTCTCTTGTAGTAGAATGTTTGGGAAGGATGAGTAAGGTCCTGGAAAGATTTCTTGGCAAGGCCATGCACTTTACAACCATGGAGTTCTGTACTTTTGTTTCCCCAAATATGGGCCAGGCCTCCAGAAGGCTTTTGCATAACCCAGATTTCAACACACCTGCCACGAAATCCAGCCACAGACACATTGTAAGTTAATGATAAGAAGTTCTGGCAGTTGTTACACTTGTCTCATCTTTTTTTCTTTTCTTTTCTTCTTCTTGTCTTCTTTCCCCCAGCAAGCGCAGGGGCTCATCCAGTGTAGCCAAGGACAGGCAGCCATCACCATGGAGTGCAGAGATTCCTGAAAGCAGCAGTGCTTCACTGGGTAGGTTACTCACTGCTCTGGGAAGTGCTGCTCCTTGAAGGCTGTTCTTTTGAAGGTGCCTGGACAGAGCTGCAATTCTTAGAGCACTGCTGAAATGATTTATGTGTTTCATAGAGGCACATGACCGTGGCCATGACATTAGTGTAAATACTTGGGAACAAGTACAAGGAACTGTCTGCAGAAAAGACTTTGGAATTTGGCCAAGAAACCAGGATTAAATGGTTGTGCTTCACAGGAGCAATGCAAGATCACAGATTGATTGGACATTAATTAGAGACCTGGCTATTTATGGAATATTGCCCTTTTACTACCCACAAATTCTCCATAAACAGCTTATGATCTTTTTCAAATGTGATTTTATCCACAGTTGTCCAGCAAATAAGTTGTCTTCTGTGCCAGAGTGGATATTTATTGTTGATGATGTTCTCCTCTGATGCGATTCTCTTTCCTGAAGGAACTTTCAGTCTGAAAGTTTCCATAAAATCATTACAATTATTATTTATTGATGGTAATGACTGGTACAGTCCACAAGCCATCATGATGGATAGTCCTTTCTTCAGGGAGCTCAGGATGAAATGAATGATTACAGATTTGCATTTGCCTGTTCTGCTCCAGCCATTCACTGTTCCAATTAGCATTCCTGCCAGCACCCTCTGTGGTGCACAGACGGAAAAAGGCAGAATGCAAAAGGGACCAAGTGCAGAGGCGTGGGGAGGGGAAAAGTAAATCAATGAACAGTTATGGGAACTATTGACTCATGTTGATGGTTAGGGAGGAACCCAGTTCTACATTTTATTTTTAAAAAAAATTAAAAATGATAGGTCATGGCTCCATATAACAAGTTACAGTGTCCAGAATTTAATTGCATTAAAAAAAAACCCCAAACCCTAAAGTACATACAGGATGCCATTGGCTGTACATTTGGGAACAGATTGATAATGCACCCAAAGCTGTAGGTAACTGTTCTTTGTCCTGGTTTCATGTAGCAAATAATTTTTAAAAGATTTAAGTAAAATACAGTATTTCAAACTGTTATTGCAGCATTTGGGGATTTTGTATCTCATGGAGAGGAAAACCTTCAGAATATTTCATCACCATCCAACTTGACTTCCAGAACCCACGTGTTCAACAAAATCCTCAATTTTGGGAAGGTAAGTCTGTATTTGCATAATAGCTGATTGTGAACGTTTGTGTATCCTCATATTAAAAGAATTAAAAGCTCAAAGTACCAAAACACAGCTTTTGTTGCTTTAGGATCTCCCCTATTATGTGTTATATTTCCTTTCTTTTGGAAGCAGTGATTGTGGGTGGATTTTTAAGCTTTGTGGGGAGTTTCTTATCCTCTAGGCAGAAACCAGGCAAACCTTGAGGCATAATACTGTGAAATACAAAATATAAATACCCTGAGATACTTTGTTCAGAAGTTGTGTGAGTTCAGATGTTTGCAGAATATTTTCTTTAAAGATACAATGTCCCAGGCTTTGACATTCAAGGATTTATTTGCCCATGATAGTCCTGCAGTGGCATCAGAGGTGCTGTATTGTATGGATATTTAATATTTATAGAATCTATTCCTTTGTAATAGAAATTTATTACAATGTAATGGACACTGCTTTTGTGTTTTGGTGTCAAGGCCTACAAACACTTATACACACATTTCTGTTTGTAGTAGATGAGGAATTTGAGAGGTTGTAGTGACACTGTTCAGCTGTTAGAATTCTGTCTATGTGAGATGCTGTAACCACAATGCTTTTCAAATGTTACCACTATCCCTTAAAAAAAGTCTCATCACTGCAATTAGAGCCATCCCAAGCACAGTGTTGCTTTGCAGCCACCCTGAATGTTTTGTTGTCCTTTCAGAAGCAGCCCCAGCACTCCACTGCAGGGAACCTCAGGGCCCTGCTGTGCCAGGTCCTGTCGCGGTACTTGGCACATCCCGGTGCCACGGGAGGGAGCATGGCAGCCAACATCCACCACACCTTCTGCTCCACCAATTCATCACTTCTGGAGTCCTTTGCCCAGGAGTTCAGGGCACAGCTCTCCCAGGTGGGTGACTGAGACCTTCCCTGGGGACTGCAGCTGGGAGCTGTGGCAGTTCACACAGGTCAGGCAGGGTTTGGGTACTACAGCAGAGCCCCTCGTGGGCAGGAGTTGCTCCTCTCTGTACCTAAGTGCAAGCAGGGCACAGTGAGGCTGTGGTAATTCTTGTGCATGGGGTCAGCCCAAAGATCTCCAAGCTGAGTGGAAAGCCAAGCATCATCCAGCCACCAGCTCATGGGCACTAAGAGTTCTCACCACGCCTGGGCCTTGCTTCTCCTCTTTGTTTGCCCTTCTGCAGTGACAGGGCAATGGAACAGTGTGAGGATGTGGTGTAAATAAGAATGTTTAAACCTTGGGAAGGCAATAAATTTAATTGTGTATTACCTCAGCAGTATAACTTCATCCAGTGACTCCTGCATCTGATCCAACAATTCATGATTGAAGCAGTACTTGTCTTTGGGAAAGTGATATAATTAAAGCAAATTAATCCTTTAAAGATAAAGCTTTTTTCTTTTTTTCTTTTTTCTTTTTTTTCTTTGCCAAGGTTAGGATTGATATTAATTTTCTTGTATTGCTAGTCTTTGGACTCTTTAGGACATTGTGAATCGTAGGGCTTGTCTGAACACAGAATTTATTGTACAGCCTGGGGTGTGAAGGTAAAACACAGTCACACTCTCAGTTATTGCCTGTCCTTTGAATGTATTTTTTGCAGACTTGCATGCAAGTGCAGTGCCAGCTGAAAAACATAAAAGGCCCCCCCAGCAGAGAGGCTTCTGGTTGTTAAATAATTTCTTCTAGTTCTTAAATAATTTCTTTCATTTTTATTTGTTAAGGTGCAGCACAACCCACAGTACCAGCAGACCTTTGTCAAGGAAATTGTCTCATTTCTGACACTCGTCTCCCAAGTGCAGAATGACACCTCCCTGTGGCACCTGCTCTTACTGGCCCCAGACGTGTTCCAGGACAACACGCAGCTGCGAGACATCATTGTGTTCCTTCAGAACCCAAGCAGGTAAAACAGAGAAAATGGCAGGAGAAGCACTGAATGCTGGTGGGTTTGTGTACTGACCTCTAAGGACATCACCTCTCCTCTTGACAGAAGGGTGTTACTTTAAAAGCATGGTTTGTTTGGGGAATGATGCAGCTCCATGCTAATGCATCTCTAAAAGTGTCTGTGCACTGTGAGCAGTGTGTTGTTTTTCAGTGACTCTTGTGTCATTCTTTCAATGGGAACTTGGTATAAACTCTTGAGTTTTCTCCCAGCCTGCTGAGAGGCATTGTCATGCCCTTGTGCAGATAGAAAAGCTGATGAGTCATAGCCACTGCCTTTGGTGGAAGAAAATCCCTCTTGGCTGGATAAAGAAAACAGCCAGCTGCTTTTATTCCAGAAAAGCACGGAGCCAAGTTCAGGTTGTTTTTGGAACACCTCAAGCACTTGTAGGGGAGCCCTAATGTTGTTTTTTTTTAAATTGATTAACTAATCTACTGCTGGTTTAATTGTTCACAACTGGTCCCAAGAAAGCAGAGAAGAGAAGGAGCCTGCTTTTCTACCAGGCTTTACCACATCTGACTTGAAGAAGAAAGGGCCAGTTATGTACTTGCTCAGTGGTTGTATGAAAAACAGAACTGGCTTAACTGCATTATTTAACTGTACTGAAATATTTTATGCAGTTCACACCTAGGAAAATACGGATTTCTTAAAGGGGCTTAGCTTTGAAATCCGTTTCCTGGGCTGTAGTTTGGCTAAACTCTCCCTGACCTCCAGAAAGATTTGAGTTACTCAAGATTCAGGGACTCTGTTCCAAGTCGTCTTCTGAATGTGTGAGTGACCCTGCTATAAAATATTCTGGATAATCCAATTGTTACAGTACACAGAGGACACCAAGAAACTGAATGTCTTCAGTTTGGCTTTTTGTTTTTTTACTTGCATACATGAGCAGTCAGGTTAAGGTGTCAAAAGAAGTTGTAGAAGCTTTGCCACTTTGATTACACCCAGTGAGAGGGACTCACTTTTGATCACTGGTGTGTTGCTGAGGCACTTAAAAACCTGCACATTTAATATCAAGGTAATTTTCCATGCTGCATTGTGAGACCCATGTGTAAGCTGTAATGGCCTTATCCTTAGAGGAGTCAGCAGCAGTGTGGCAAGAATTGTAATTTTATTCAGAAGCTTTTGTTCATGCTGCTGTTCCAGTCACAGGATTATTACATTTGTTTGCATTTACTGGCTTGCAGAAGTCAGCCTGAGAACCAGCCCTGTTGGAGTGCCCAGGGAAAATTAATACTTACTGTGCTGCTCTGCTTTGCTCTACAGCTGCAGAGCTGGGTGAAGTTATCATAGGCACGACAAAGAGGGACGTGGAATTTCATCACCAGAACTGTGCAGTGCTTTTATGCCTGGCATCTGGCACTGTCAATGCATGAGTAAAGAGTTATTGCAAAGAGATTGCACAAATAGTACTTTTAATGATGCTTACAAAAGCACATCTTAGCCAGCCTGGCCATGTCTCTTACTCAGGCAAGACTGAACTTCTAAAGAAGTGCTGTACAGGGAATTTTTCATTGTTGTTGTTGTAGTAGTAGAAATATGAAGGTATAGAAGAAAGGAACTTTTGCCCATTGTGGAATCTGTATTTACCAAGTGATAAACACCACCAGTGTGAAACAGTAACTTCCAAGTCATGAATCCTATAGAAAATTTAGCAGCAAATCTTATTACTCACAGAAACCTGTTTTGCAGACTGATTTCACAAATGTTCCTGTTTGTTGCTGTAAGATAGCTTTTCAGCTAAGCACATAAGCTGAGCTTTTTCTCCACAGCCAAAGTCTGCAGAAGCCCTGCAAGACTGAAATAAAAGGGCAGCAACAACACTTGTTCCCATGTTTGCTGCCTTCTGATCTGCACGATATGCATCCATTTTTGGCAAGCCTGTGCCTGCCTCCTCCTTGGCTCTGCCATTGCTCAGCTAAATATGTCATTTATAACTGAGTTTCTTCCCCTGTAAGACTCTTACAAGCACATCTGCAGAATGAAAATGATGAGCACCAAGCTCACGAAGCCTGCATGGAGACATTATGTTAAATTAGGAGAGACGAGATCCCCGATGCTCTGTTCTCAGTAGCAGTTTGTTCCCACAGATCAGTATGTATTTATTCATGCCACTGAGATCAGCCCAGCCAGGTTCTTTGTGTATCACCTGCACAACTTCAGGCAGCTGAGAGAGAGATGGTGCATTTCAGTGACCCCACACCTACAGTGAAGGCTGCTCTTTATACAGGAGAAATAAAAAATATTCTAATAATCACAGTGAAGTTTTCAGTAAGCTACACACCTGAGCAGGCAGTCCTCTAAATGAGTTCCTCTGTGATACAATATGCCTGATTATCAGCTTGTTCCTTCCTAAGGCTGAAAAACACTCCTTGCTTCCCTGTGAGCCTGGCTGTTACAGCATAAAAAAGGAAAGAAGGAGAATTGGAAATAGCAACAGTTATTTGTGATTGCTTCTTCCTTTCAGAGATGTTTTTTTCCCCCGGGATCCCTGCTCTCCCTGGAGCCTTGTCTCCTTGGTTCTTGGGTTTTTTACGAGGAAATTCCCCTGCAGCAGGGAATCACGTGGCTGGTGTGTCACCTGGGTGTTTTCTGAGACCTGCTGGCTGGATTTTAGTGGCCTGTAGATTTTACATAATTCTCTGAAAAAGTGCATCTAATGAGTGCCACACGTGTTTGTGATAATACACCACCATGGCCTTCCCATCAAAGCCCCTGGTGTTTGTATCTTGTGCATGATCAAAACAAATAGTAAAAAATAGGGGTGATGTCTTGTCTGTCAGACATTTTAAGAATGATAGGCTGTACTCCAGCTGTTTCCTATTAGACCATTTGTTTTATCTCTTCTCATAAACCTGTAACCACAATTTATTTTCCTTTTTTCCCCCCTTCCTTTAGTGTTGTGCCGGCAGCTCAGAATGCCTCTGCATCTCTTGTGACTGATGATAGGTTTGAAACTGTTCAGAATGGGGTTACAGATTCTCCACATTCCCTGAACTGCTTGGAGCAAGGTAAGACTCCTCCATTGAGTCATATCTCTGCTGAAAACCTGTGGTGCTGAGGAGAAGCAAACTGCAGGCTAATAAGTAACCATACAGATTGCACACTGTTCAGGGCTCAGCATAAAGAATTCTTCCTTCAGCTTTTTACAAATGTGAATAAAGTGCCTCATTTCAAATGGAAAAATAAAAAGGCTTGGGTTTGTCAGTAGACAATGAATTAACATGGGTTTGCAGCCTCAGTGGAAATGGGGAGCAGTAGTGTTTTACCTTGATTTGCTTTTTTGGGGGGTGATGTCAAAATCTGCCTCTGATTATGGCGTCTGTCAAACACAGCTCAGGGTATCAAGGCAGGGGCTGGGCTGCACCATGAGCTGTTTACATCCAGATGAGCCATTGCTTTAAATCCCTATCCCTTCCAGGAGAGATAGTCCTGGATAACCCTGTCTAACTGGGGATCTGAACAGGCAAGGGAAAGGAACAACTAGATGCTGTAAGGGACAGATGGGGATTGCTGTCCCTTCTCTACTTGTTTTGTGGAGATTGTGGAATTTGAGGTGGGTAGGAAGAAAGATGAGGTATGCAAGTAGGGAAAACATGGTAAGTGGCTGGTGAGAGGACTGGACACACAGGGATATCAAGATGAGTGTAAATGGTAGGGGGAGACATAAGTGGTACTGCAGACTGAGCTTATGTGTGAGCAGCAAAAAAGCAACCCTAAATGAAGGGAAAGAAACCATAATAAATGCTTGGCCACCTTACTCTGCATTACTGGCAGCAAAGTGCTCCTAAAGCAGGAGGAGACCTCTGTGAGCATCCAGATCACAGAAACATTGGATTGTTCCTGAATGATTTCAGCACACAAAGTCATTTCTAGGATGCCAAGCAGCATCCTCACTTCCCTCAAAAGGCCAGTAAGAGTCACACCCCAAAAGAACACTCAGATTTGTAGCCAGTATATTGTGGCTTGTGGTAGGAGCCTAACTTCATGTGTGCGGGTTACCGTGGATTAATTTGCTATTGTAGCACTTCTCAGGTTCCAGAATTACATGATCTTTGCTAATATGCTCTTCACATTTTTGTTGTAGATAAAGAAAGAAGTTGGGTGACCAGATTTATTTGTAATTCCTTTGTTCACTGGAAAGACAATCACACTTTAGTAGCTGAATTGGAGGAAGTTCTGAGGTGAGACATTAGCTAAAGGGATATTACTAACAGTGTAATTCAAATCTATGATCTTTGCTCTAAATCACTTTACATTTCCACTTGCATTGATTTCATATTCACTAAAACACTTTTTTGTTCCCCTCCAGAAAAATAAAGTCACCAGAGATTGGTGGAAAGCACTCCAAGAGGTCCATTAATTCAGATGATTTAGAAGCCATACAAAAGCATCTACATCGTTTAAAAGGCTTTGAGGAAAAAATGAATAGAAGTGAATTAAAAGGCTTAAATCTATTCAGAAATTTGAAGAATGAAACATTACAGAAATTGTATGCATTTCTTGAACTGGGAATGAATCCACATCATGATAATACATTAAAGGAACCATATAATAAGGAAATAATTGATGAAATCTATAACTTCACATCACCGCAATTACAGAGCGACTTTATTGGGACTTCCATTTTCAATACAATGACCCAGTGGCAAGAAATTCAGAGGGCTTTAAAATTAGCTACAATGCTTTGGAATCCAGCTCTCCTAAATAATTCTAATTTTAGTACATTGCAAACTGAGGATGCTCTCAAAATGTTGCTCTCCACAAGCATGCCATCGCTTCTGGAAGGTCTCAGAGACCTTTTGAGTGGAATGCAAGAAATCCCATCTGTGTTTTCTGATGATCTGCTTGAGCCTGACTCCTACAGCAACTTCCCAGAGCAGCTCCTAGCTCTGCAGAGGATGTTTTTTAGAAAGACAAGCGTAAATGTGGGTTATCAGTACCTCCTGCTGCCTGTGTTTGAGCTGATGAGGGCCGTGGAGAAGTCCATGGGTGAAGCCTGGTGGGATGAGTTGAACATCCTCTGGCGCCTTGGGGAGAGGCTGAGATCCATGAAGTGGAATAACACAGCCATTGTCGCCTATGGGCAGTTCTTGGAGGTGTTAAACAGCCATTTAGAAAAGGTGAATAATAAATCAAGTGGTGTCTTCAGTGAAGAGTTGGATCAGCTGTCAGAATTTATAACAGCCGTGTTTGAAGAGTTTGGGGAAAGCTCTGGAGTAGCCAATATCTCACAAGTCACTGAAGCCATCCAGAAGACATTGTACATATTAAAAGACTTACAGCTGAATTATAATGTCAGCACATTAAAATCTATAGATATTTTCTTTAATTTTAACAATAAAACCTTGGAGAGCTTGTCTGAACTTGTCAGAACAGGAATGAAAATCCTTCATTTTACAAGTGCCAATGAAGGTTCCAGTGAAGACATAATTAACCCCATCTATAATTTAACACATCTTCTACTGCAGGAGTTCAGCCAGTCTCCCTCACAGC
>VRYO01002326.1:2698127-2758809 GCA_009812075.1 Sialia sialis
GCTGAGCACCCTGAACTCCTCTGACAGTGCAGCAGTCTGGAATAACCTGGCCATGCTCTCCAGTGTGGCACAGGATGAGCTCCAGAACGTCGTGCAGAGGCTCCAGGGCACCTTCAACCTCACCCAAGGCAGTTATTACACAAGTGTCTGGGATGTGTTTCACAGCTTCCTCAGCACCAAAAGGAATCCAACAGAAGGAGCTTCCCTTGCAAGGCTGCTGGAAGCAATGGCAAGGGACTCTGCCAGGGATCTGTCAGCTCTAGAAATCACAGAAGCCACCCTCTACACTCTCAAGGGGCTGGACATCTCTGGCCTGCTGAATGAATTCAATCTAAGTTCCAGCTCAGCTTTTCTCTCCAACAAAACCAGTTTTAACAGTGTGATTGATATCGTTGCTCATCACTTCACTGTCGTGGCAGAAACCCTTTACAACAAGACTCTGCCTTGGACCCTGAGTGACCACACTCTGTCCCCAGCCAGCTTGATCACACAGTGAGTTTGGGTTTTGGGGGTTGTAATTCCATGGGTG
Organism: Sialia sialis; assembly: GCA_009812075.1. Classification (NCBI taxonomy): domain Eukaryota; kingdom Metazoa; phylum Chordata; class Aves; order Passeriformes; family Turdidae; genus Sialia; species Sialia sialis. Next base: position 2,698,657 of record VRYO01002326.1, read on the forward strand.
GGTTGTGACCATCATTCTCATTCCAGCATGAGAAGTATGGAATTTTTTTCCAGTGGAACAACCTAAGTGTGCAGTCACTGTAATTTAGGACACAAGGTGTAATGTGGGTTAAAATGAAGAAGAGGAAACACCTCCTTGAGCTGAATGTACAGCTAAAAGTCAGACTTACAAAAAGTTTTGTGTGTTGGCATGTATCAATGCTCAGTGGAGCAGAGTCCTAAAGGAGTCTCACCACCCATGTTAGGCTCTTTGGAAAACCTTCCTTTGTGGGATGACTCTCTAATTTATTATCCTCAGTCTCCCTTAGGTGTGCTTTTCCATCTGTGTAATGCATCCATCACATAGATGTGAGCTTTTCAAGTGTGTTTTCTTATTTTGAGAATGAATGACAGCTTTGGGAAATAATAACAAAAAGAACTGATGGAATAAAACTGGGAGAGTACCCACTTAGGAGAGATGGCTTTCATCTGGAATTCTTGTTTACTCTGTCAAGGAACAGCATCCACAGCTGACGTTCCTCACTAATATATACCTTGTTTTTGAAAGAGAAGCTGATTTAAATTCCTATGTTATTTTTCAGATTTCTGTTTTCAGAATTTGGGAACACCATCTTGCAGGTGACAGCAAATAACAGCTATAACCCTTACCTGATGTGTTTAATAAACGCTGCGGAAGCTGAAAACGGGGAATTGACAGGTGATCATGTTTTAATTAACTCTCAGGGGCCTCAGCTGCAATGTGTCCTGCCTGTGTTTTGTCTAATGGTGGGAAGGAATGGTGCTACATGGTTTTATCTGCTGGTGACTAACTGGAGCTGTGAGATCTGGGGAAGCCAGGCTGGGGTTTTGTTTGAGTTATGTCATGTTGTGATTATGAGTTTCCATCCCAGTCTCTCTAGAAGGCACATTTCCTCTTCCCACTGTGATGACAGGTTGCTGACACTCACACAAAGCAATCTCACCCACAGAAACCTCTTTCCCTTCACAGCTTTATGTAGCTGTAATATGACAGCAGTTATTTCTGAGAGTTAACGTGGTATTTCACATAGATACTCATCATTTGTGCTTATTGTAACACCTGAAAGGTTTTACCTGTGCAACTGTTACCAGGGTGGGATGGATTTCACTAGGATCAGACCACCTACTTGAACTCAATCCTTTATAACCCAGATTACATTTTAGGCCTTGCTTTGTGATTTTAGAGGTCTTCAGCCATGAGAATTTGGTGAAAAGTAGCAATGCTCAGTTGGCCTCAGAATAAAAGTGCTGATATTCCCATCTGTGAAGTTTCTGGCATTTTTGTCTGGAGTAACTATTGTTTTTTTCCCCCTGCACAGAAAACATCACACTGCTTTTGAAGCAAACTCATCTGAAAAAGGACTCCTTTATGCAAAATAATACCTCAGAGAAACATTCATCCATACCAGAGCTCCTGAAGCTAAAAGTGAGTCTGCTTAAAATGCTGACTTGAAGGACATCCCGCGGTGATACATGAATGTGCAATGGTGGTTTTGAAAAACAGCGTATGGAAAAAAGTTTTCTTAAGAGAACAGCTGATAAAAAATAGGACTAAAACTCTATTCTGCCTGCTGCCTATATTTGAAGGTCACCTGTAAACTGGGTTGAGGAACTTGTTCTTTTATCTGTGTCTACTGAGTGTACACCCATTTTTCAGAGAAAGTACAGGTGTTCCTGTTCTCTCATGTGTTGGATAGGATGGCTCTGTTTTCCACCAGCCATCCCAGAAGGATGAACTCTGCAGAGATGGCCAGTGCACCCAGTAGTGTATTCCTCAGTGCACTAGTAGTTTTAAAGTTCAGTATATTGAGACTTACTGAAGCACCTTGCAGAGCTGAGATCATTCTGGCATGCCTCAGCTTCACTTGAGGAGGAGGTAGGGAGGAGTTCTCAAGGGAACAGATAGGGATTAGATACCCCTGCTCTGCTGAAAATCCATGGAATTGTGCACTCCTAATTGGCAGTTAGAAGCATGACTAACTGGGCTAGTGCTGTGCCTAAGGAGCTGTACCAGCACCAGTGTGGCTAGAGTCAAGTCCCCACATCCTCCTCTGGCCCCAGATGTCTCACAACACCAGAATAGCTTCTGAGATTAAGCACCATTGATTCCTGGAGTTCCCTCACCAGCTTTGGGTTTGGCAATGCCTCATTTGAATAAAATGCTTTTTAGCCCATGCATTCATGACTGCACTAATAGCATGCTTGCACTTTAGTCTATTGCTCCATATGAGAAATAGCATTTAAAAGTCCTTTTAAAAAAATACAGCACTGTGCAATGTTGTTGCTGTGTAATATATCTGTAGCAATAATATGATGAGCCTCAGTGTGACAGGTACTTAAAGGCATAAACCTGAAAATAATTCTTCCCATAAGAGCCTGATAATGTAAATAATGATGTCAGACAAGAGGGAAGCCCATAATAGCAAAGGACTGTAATTTTACACGGGTTGGCAGATGAGGAAGCTCTGACTTCTGGCCAAGTCTCTTTCCTGTGCTGCAGTCGGATGACCAGGTGGTATCTGAAAGGCTAAACCTGTTGTGCAAGGTAGATTTATTTGGTCTCTGAGAAGATTAATTAGTAAACAGGCAAGTCCAATGGAGTATTACTGTCTAAGTGTGTTGGGCAGGGGAAATGGCATGTTAAGGTCTGCAAGGTTTATTAAATCCAGCCAGGTCTGCCAGAAGCTCACACAATGATTGTCACAAGTTGTTCTATTGGAGACCTTTTAAATGAACTAAATATATATATTTTAAAATCTTAGTCCTGAGGAGAGACAGAAAGGGACAGCTAGACTCTTTAAAGCTTGCCTTTTATCATTCTGTCATCTAACTGATGTTTGTGCATTTGTCTTCCTTTTTTTAATACGTCCCTTGAAGATCTCTCACCTCCGGGATCTGACAGCACTTTTGTGTGATTATGAGAGCTTGAAGTCAATCCAGCAGCTCTGCCACCTCCCTGAGGTTCCCTTGGAGGAGCTGTGTGAGCAAAGCCAGTCTCAGGAGCAGCTCCTCCGTGCTGCTGAGCTCAGCAGCCAACTTGTGACCAACGTACTGAGCCACAGGAGGATCTCCCAGGAGCTCCAAAACGTACTCATTGGGGATGCCACAGACATCCAGGCACAGCTGAAGTGGTGAGGCTCTCCCTCTGAGCTAGACTGTTTTAGTATTCTGTTTATGCAATGACTTCTTGCCTTCTCTTTATATTCTCAGTTTTGTTTGTTGCTTTGTTTTTCCAATTCAGGCTTCAAGAAAATGTACCAGAAATTGCTTTCTTTCAAGAGATTCCTCGGTATATGGCTACTTTGAATTCCATGTTGAACATGAGTGAGGGTTTGACAGACTCAAACAAGCAAGGTACTCTTCTGAATTTCTTTACAATGTTCGTAAACATCACCACTGGTACCACCCTTTCTGCTGCAAATCCCAAGAATTGCCTAGCTGCCAGGAAGAAGTGGTATTAATGAAATAACCATACACCATGGCCTTGGGATCCTTTATCTGGGGCACTTCTAGAACCTGTTCAAATAAAGTGTGGTTTGTTTATTTACAAAGAAAGCACCAAGTCTTTCCATCTGAGCAAATTTTGCTGTCCTGAGATGTGATGGCTTCAGCACACAAACCAGACTGTCAAATGTAGGAGTAATGATTGTATGTTCCAAGTTTTTTTTTGATTTTTTTCTTAGCAGTGAGGTACTACACTTCCATACTTCACATAAAGTCTTCTCTGTGTGCTTGAGATTCGGCTGTGTATCTGGAGAATGCCGTTACATCAATTGTTCTTTGACTGTTTGTTCCAGAAAAGTTAAGAGATGTGTTTAAAAATGTGGACCAGCTCAAAGAGGACCTCAGAAACACAACAGAAATGTCCACAGCCAGCATTGATGCTCTTCTGGAAGCATCTTTCCCAGAAAACAGCAGTCAGGTGAGCTTGCTGTTGTCCTTTTGGGAGATCTTGTTGCTTTCCACTGCTCAGACCATTAAAACAGTAATTTGTTAGTGAATGCAGCTAAGCAGGTCACTGGGTGTGTGACAGCACAGATGACCCCACAGGGACAGGCAGCAGAGCATGTTATGGATTGGAGTAGCCACCAGGAATGCAGAAGGAGCATCACTGTTGTCAGTCCAGCCAATGGAGGCTGGGACCCATGTGGTCCCTTTGGCTGTTACCAGGAGCTGGGCAGCAGGCACTGCCAGGAGAGGGATGGCTCTGATCCAGAGCAGGGCACAGCTCTCTGGGACACAGCAGTGGGGGCTGAGCAGGGTTTTTAGTCAGGTCCTGGTCACTGAGAAGTTGTCTCAATCCAGGTAGAAAAGTACATTAGTAACCACAATGTGTGAGAGCACTCAGGGTCCAAAAATACCCTCCCAGGATGAGAGATGAGCTTCCCTTCCTCAGCCTCATGCTCCTGCAAGCAGAGCTCCAGATGCTTTTCTGCTTCCCAGCCATCTTGTCTGGACTGGGCTCCAAAGAGCATGCTCTTTTCTAAGCTACACATGCATCAGTCAATGAGAAATTGAAGCCACAAAAGCTTTTACTACTGTGCAAGCTGGGTAGTAAAACACAGTCCTTAGGATTTGTCCCTGGGAGTGGGAATAATGGGCAGGCATTTTCTGCTTCTTGGGTGGTTGAAATATGGCACTATGGAAAGAACAACAGCCAGGCAAGATTAATCCACTCATAGCGGAGCACGCAGTGCACCCCTAACATTTCTCTTTTCCCTTTATGCACACCCAGCTCATCTCTCAGGTGCTGCAGCTGGAGTCCTGCAGTGCCCATCCCACTGAGCCACAGCTGCAGGTGGTGCTGCAGGAGTTGTGCAGCCTCCCTCTGCCAGAGAGGACTCGCAGGACCTACCTCCTTGGGGTCACCCTGTTGAGACACTTGGACATTTACAATTTCTTATACAAGGTTAGTGCTGGATTTTTAGAATCTACAGTCCTTGCTGCATACAGTGGCTGAAATATCATAAAATACCATTGCAGTGGCAATCAGCTACACTGATTTACACAAGCCAAAGATCAGGCTTAGCTCATGCAGCAATTTTTATTGCATATGCATGCTGTGACAGCGTGGATATAAATGAGAATCCCAGCTGGTGTAAAGCAGCAAACCTTATTTAAAGGCACTGGACTTATTCTAAATGCCTCCCTATCTGCTAGTATCCTTTATGTGCTGTCACAACCTCTTGAACATTCCCAGCTGACCCAAAAATAAGGTACTGAGCTAAATTTTGTGATTCCTTGAAAAGGGAAGCCCTGGGAAAAATCCTGTAAGATATATTTTCCCTATCTATTTGTAACTAAAAAGTTACTAGCATCTAAGAAAACATTCACAGAGAATAGTGAGCATGTATTAAAAAATACAGGAGTGATCCTGGGCAAAAAAAGTTGTTAAATGCCAATGCCAATGAATTTTGGCTCAGGTCAAAAGTCACTTGTGGTGTTTGACACCTGTGAAATGAGAGATTTGATCACATCCCAGCCAGTAGGTGACATGTATTTCCCAACTTTAGGTGTTTGAAAACACACTATTAGATTGTGTAATGTTCAGGGGAATGGTTTGCAAAAGTGCTTGGGGATTTAGAAGTTCATTTCCCATGGGACACCCACTCAGTAAGGCCTCCTGAAAATCCCACAGTGCTCATGTTTGACTTGACACAATCTGGGCATGTGCATGCCTGTGCATGCAGATTCATGCTGATCATAATTGATTTCCTTCCTGCCTCTTGCAGATGTTTTTCCCCAAGGAACTTCAGAAACACATGGACAAGATGCTAGGCCTTCTGACAAAAATGAAATATTTCAGACACCAGGTTGAATCTGGCATTGATCCATTGCTACAAGCTATTCATTCCCTGAAAAAGCTTCGACAGTCCAGGAAAATGCCACTGACTAAGGTATGTGTAGCTTGCATGTGCTTTTGAGGCAAAATACCACTGAAATGGTTTCCACAGTAATTTCTTACCCTAGAAGCCATGGGTGGATTCTGTTTCAAAGCAATAGTGTTCTGAGAAAAAGCTCTATCAAACTTGCCTCTGGAAGTGTTCAAGGCCAGGCTGGATGGGGGTTCTGGCAGGTGTCCCTGCCCATGGCAGGAGGTTGGAATGAGATGAGCTTTATGGTCCCTTCCAACCCAAACCATTCTGTGATTCTATGTTGCCTGCCTGGGAGAGTTTTGATTTGGAGCAGTGGAACCATCATGTGCTCATGAGTGGGAAACATATGCTGTGGGAGAAAAACTTGGAGCAAGAATGTCTTGAGGGAGGGAGGACATCAGCAAGATACTGGAAGGATCAGCTGATAAAAACAGCTAGAGAGCTGCCACTAAAGGCAAACCCACCAAAGTGAGCAGCAAAAAACTGCCTTAGCTTTAGTGTGCATTAGATCACACCCAAAGCCTCGAGACTGCCCAAAGCATTGAATACAAACCCATTACTGCTCTGACAGCTGCAGTAACTCCAGGGTACACTGCCTTCATCCAGCACCGTGTCCAATCCATCTCTGATCCATGGGTCAGGAGAACACAAGTGACAGGAATTGTTCCTGGTCGTCATTCTGCCTGCACATTGCAGAGCCACGTGCAGCCATCGACTAGATGGGGACGGTGATGTGCACATCCATGTGACAAATCTGTGCTGTAACCCAGGTGTGTGAATGTCACCAGGCACACGTTATAACCTGTGGGAATTTCTCTGCACACATTGTAGGCACTTCCCGCATTGGCTGTCTTACCTGGAAATAAATGTGCCACCTCTGACATAATAAAAAAAATGCATTACTTCCATGGGAAGTTCCTATTTTTATAAAGGCAGACTTCTCATAAGAAAGCAGTGTAAAAATGTTCAGTCCTTTCCTTCTCATTCTGTTATTTCTCTCCAAGTGGGGTGCTTTCAGCATGCAGCATTTGTTTGTGTTTTGTCTTTTCTGCAGGCATTGTTCAAACCAAACAACTTCAGGATAACACATGGCACTTTTAAATCCATGTCAAAAGTCCTCTGCAACCAGGAGATCACACCCCTGTTTTTTGAGTCTTTGCTTCCAGACTTTGGAGACCCTGTGAGCAACAGTTCTCATGCAGAGGATGTCTATGTCCAAAAGCTGATGAGGAAATATGGGATTCCTCAGGATTCCAGTAAGTCTGGCTTTTCCCTAGGGCACAAATGTTTCAAAGCTGAACTCTGCTATTTCCAGACAGATCTAGTGCTGAGCTATTCTCCATATGTCTCTGAGGGCTGTAAGTGCTCATTATTTATGGTAGCTGAAGATCTGCACTGCCCTAATTATTGGTGGTTTATTTTCATAAATGTTCAAAGAGAAAACTGCCTGTGCAGCAGAGCAGTGCTTGACACTGCACTGTCTCCCATTTGTTGATGATCTGGTCCTAGGGCTCGACAGGTCACTGCTTTTTCTTGATGTGTAGTTTTTCTGACTGTACTGACATTATTAGCTCCTCTGAGTTCACAAAACTCCATTTAACCTTCGAGCAGATAATGTTGGCTCGAACAGCGAGACTCTTGTTGTCTTGAGTTCAGCAACAGGAGATCTTGGGGGTGGATTACTTTTGTCAAGATGCATTAAATCAGTCAGTGAAGAGGGCCCTGAAGTCATTCACTGGCCACAGCAGCAAACTGGGGAGATGGGAGAAAAAACACACTGGTAGCTTTCTTGTGTCTGCTCTGTTTGTTCTCTGTGCAATTTGTTTGCTTTTCTCCCCTTGCAGCCCCGTTTTGCTTATCCTTTTACCTGGACCTGGTCAAGACCCCAACTGGAGCTTTGATTTGGTCTTTCTTAAAACCAATGGTGCTTGGGAAGATTCTTTTCACACCAGACACCCCAGAAACTCGAGCAATCATGGGAAAGGTATGGCTCTGTTCCAGGACATCAGGATGCACCCACTCCAAAGGGTTGGAATTTATCTAGCACTGGCTTGTTTCCCTGCAAAGCAGAAGGCTGCTTTCTCACTGTTTGGAGTATTAATCTAATTATCTTTTCCTACTTGCCTTGCTGGCCATATGAGTCATCTTTTGTCTTTATCTGAATCTTCCCTCCAGAAGCTGCTGTTGGTCTAATATTTATAGGACAACTGTTTAAAGCCTTCAGTTTATGAAGCTTCACCCCCATATTTTCAGTCAGTAGGAGAGATGGGACAAATGCTGCAACCAGTGCTTGTTCACAGGCAGACCAATGGTAGAAGGAAAGCAGATATTCAAGACTTGCTCTAAATATAATATTTTTAAGTACTTGCAAAAATTCAGCATTTTGCCAAACAATGAGATGCTAGGAAAAATCCTAAGGAAAACAAATTTGGTCTCTGCTGTTTTATCAATTTATTTATTGGTTAAAATCTGTAAGGCAATGAGTAAATTAATCCTTATATGTTGTGGGCTTCTTTTGTAGTCGAATGCAACCCTGGAGCATATGGCTGAGTTAGCTCTGAAGTCCCAGGAGTGGCTGGACCAGTCTCCTGTCATCATGAATTCACTGACTAAGTTAAACCAGACAGTTCCAATGATCAAGGTATGACTTCCTACCTCCCCTCTGTCTCTTGCCAGGAGGGAACTGGGAGGATGGATTTGTTCACTGAGTAAACTGGGGATCCAGGGAAATCTCAGGTCAGCTAGGGAGACCCCTCTCAGGATATCCTGGGCTTCATAGGTTCTGTGTCTGCCTGTTCCCTTAATAGAGATGCTCCTGAGTCACCTTTCCCTGCAAATTCTCTTTCTCAAATGAACTGTTTGTAAAATGCTCCCTGACCCTGGCTGTGCTGGGACCTGCTGGAGGGCTAGGGTGAGCAGGGAGCACTCTTCAGTTTGTAAATTAACTTTCTGCTTGATGGAGTGATCCAGCCAGCCAAGACAGGCAAGAAATGACTTTTTCAGAAAATGAAACAGTGTCCTTAATAACCATGTAGTTCTGGGTACACACATAAGAGCTAGAAGATGTTTTGTACCTCAGTGAATGTAAATAAAATTTCTTTTTCCCCCTCCTAAGAAGCCTAGCCTTGCTTGGATACAGAAAGCAGTAGACTGTAATGTTACACACACTTGTTTCCCATTCTCTGTAGTAAAAATTCTCTCCTTTTTTTACAAAAATGAGATCCCTGGAACCCAAAAGCATTAGCAGTTAATTTTAGGGGCTGGAATTCATTCTAGTTCCCATGGCACCAGGAGAAAATCCAGAGTGAAATTTGCAAAAGTAAAATTAAATATTCTCTGCTGATTGCAGTCATTGGTGGGATAATGAAATATTCAGCCAAACAAAAACCTGTGCTGATCTCCAAGTCAAGTTTTGGTTGGTTACGTGTTGTGCGCTGGCTGTGTTCACAAGACTTAAAACAGGCACAAGGGAAATTTACTCTTGGAATAACTAAAATTATCCATTTTTTTTTTGATGGGACTCTAATGCCTGCTGGAGACTCAGTAGGTCTCCTTTCTTGACTCAAAGAAGCACTGACTTGGAGCTCTCTGTGACATTCTCATTGCTGGCATTTCCCCATGCTGACACAGAATGAAGGGAGTAGGGAAGGGGCTGTACAAATGCTCAGTGAAGGCAGCTGCTCCATTGTTATTTAGAAATACACAATAAGTGAGCTCAAGAGGTTTCTGGTCAAACTGATGCTTTGTCTTTCTCTGCTTGTTGACAGAACGCCCTGCAGAATCCCTTTGTGCAGGTTTTTATCAAGCTGATGGTGGATTTGGATGCAGCTGAGCTCCTGAGTCAGATAAATGAGCTGGGTGAGTGTGTCCAGATGTGCTGCCCTCTTCCTTACTTGTTCTCCAGGTCTGGGAGCTCCAGAGTCAGCCAGCTGCAGCCATCCCCAAGTCTGCTCTCCTCTAGCCCATGTTGGAGGCTCCAGGGCAAGGCAATCCCTGGTGTGATCCAGAAATCTTTCAGGGAAAAGACTCTTAGAGAGCAAAGTGCTGATGTGAAGAGATGTTTCTCCTGGGTGTTAGGGGGTGGAGAGATGGGAGGCTTTGCCGCGGTGTGTGGCCACTGGAGGACACTGTTTAGCCGTAATTATGACTTCAAATGAGCTACCTGGGACTCTGCTGGAAAACGTGGAGAGCTCCCTTGCCTCGCAGAGAGGCTCAGATGGAAAGTTCTCCAGAGCAGGAAAGCCATGGATCAGAAAAATGTACCCAGGCTGATGGAGCCAGAGGCATCAATGCAGGAGATGCTCTGCTGCAGTTTGTTGTTCTCTGCTTGGCCCTTCAAGGTCACGTTTGCTGCTGTGCATGTGAGAATCAATAACAGTAGTGGTGGGTACATCCCCTGTGAGTGCACATGGGGATCACAGTCTCTTCCTGCCTGGCCTTGCTGTCCCTACCTGCTTTTGCAGTGAGTGGCCAGGCATGTCACCATAAACTTGGACTGTGCCAGCAGAGCCCAGCAGCAGCCAAGAGTCATTATGGTCTGTTGCAGTCATTTACATCCAGTTGGTGATGACCCCTGTGTTATTCATGAGCAGCAACTCCTGCCTTAACTCCCCATAAAGCCACGGTGCCTGCAGCAGCTGTTTCATATTAGTTACCTTGCATTATGCAGCCACCTTTGAAACCTGCCAGCAAACAGCAGCATCTTTATTAACTGCAGCAGCAGGTTCAGTCCACACATCAGCATAGCACACACAGCTCTGCCTTGATGTGCTTGGATAAAGCACATCCTCCCCTGAGACACGGCAGCTCAACAGGCGAGTTGATTGCATCCTAAACCAGAGGGTGTGGAAGGAATGGTGAGCACCCTGAGCAGGTCTGAAGCCTCAGCAGGTTAGTGGGGACTTCTGATTTGGGATGGCTGTCACATCCCATTGCTGGCATCCTCCCAAAGGCAAACTCACGAGCATATTACAAATGATTAACATAAAAACTGGGTCAACAGCATGCCTTCATTGCATTGCTGAGTGCAGAAATGTATTTCACACTTCATATTTAGTATGATGGGTTTGGGGTTGTTTTCTTTCCTTCTTTCTGGTGTCATCATCGGTGTGAAGGAGTGGAATGATGGAGTGGATATTTTACTGGGTGTAGTGATGCTGGAGGGTTTGTTTTTGGGTTTTTTCCTAGATGATATCCGGCTGGAGCTGCAGAACAACGCTGACATTGTGGAGCAGCTGAACACCTTGGCTGCCCTGGCTGTGAACGTTTCCTCCTGTGTCTCCTTCAACCGCGTCCAGGCAGTGCAGGACCTGGATCAGATGGAAGCCGTGGCTAAGGAGCTCTTCCTGAAGAATGAGCTGTTTGCAAGTATGTGACAGTCTCAAATCCCCCTGTCAGTTAAATTTCATCTGTGTGGGAATGCAGCATAAAATACTTGGCTTTTCAGCACAACTGTTGTGGTCACAGCTCCCACCACACTGCAGTTGATTTGGAGCAAGTGCACACTGAGACCTCCTTTTCATACCTCTTCTCCCTTTTCTGTGCTCAGCTGGTGATTTCTCTTGATTAAGTCTCACTTTGAATAAAATCCCACTGCCCCAAGGTGTCCTTTGTGCAACCACTTTCAAGCTTCCACAGGAAAAGGTGCTTTAATCAAGAAAGATATCAGAGAATCATTCAGGTTGGAAAAGACCTTTAAGATCCTCAAGTCCAAATATGAGACAATTCAATTTATTAGAGGGTCATAAATCACTTGAGATATTCCAGCCAAGCACCATAATGGCGTAGTGGCTCTTCTCAGTCATACTTTTCCCATTTGTGGGATCAGACTGCAGAGAGGGGTGGAGGGAGCAGGAAATAGGAACTTACATTTGTGTCATTAATATATCTTAATATTTATTAATTGGGATTTACTCATAAATCCTGTCACCTGTTTGGTTTTGTACTTCTTAATTGAGGGGTAGATGGAAACTGCTGCTTCTCTTGGAACTTCAAACCTTGGTAATATTTGTCCTTTCTTGTAGTGATAGTGTTCTTCTCTGTTTGTCCTCTATTCTATCATGGAATAATCAGGAAAAACTTTCTGGATAGAAAAACTGTGAGGAAGCGGAGTTCCTATGTATCTGTGTGTGCTGCTCCAGTGCTGTCAGCTCCAAAAGGAAACCCTTTCCCCTTTCTTTTCACAGGTATCATTTTCAAGCTGCCTTCAAGCCCTGCACACTCAGTGCATGGGGGCCTGTCCCTCCCTCCTGTGCTCAACTACACCATCAGGATGAGCAGCAGGATAACCCAAACCACCAACAGGATCAGGGAACGCATCTGGACGGTGGGCCCGCACAACTCCACCTCCCAGAGCCAGATTTACAGCCGGGCCTTCATCTACATCCAGGACAGCATTGAAAGGGCCATTATTGAGCTGCAGACTGGCAAGAAACCAGAGGAAATTGCTGTTCAGGTCCAGGCCATGCCTTACCCCTGCTACAACAAGGATATGTAAGTTTGGGTGGCTTTTGGCTTCATGTTTTGTGTCAAGGTTTTTAAAAAAGAAGGAATTTTGGACTCTATAAGATGGTCTGTTTAGTTTTCCCAACCTTTTGTTTTCTGTGCTGTCTTTATACCTTGATTGTGGTGGTAACTAGGTTTCACAGCAGGTAAAAATCCCTGTCCCTGTTTTATTACACATAATGGGGTTGAGAGTTGGCAGAGCTTGGGTTAAATATGAGTCTTGACTTGTTCTGCAGGTGTTCACTTGCAGACAATGCAGTAGAACTTAGAAATAGGATTTACTGGGGGGAAAAAGGGTTTATGAGCTTTACAGTGGTCAAACTGAGTGAAAAAAAAAAAAAAGGGATTTCAGTGTCCATCAAGGAGTACTGGAGGATGTTCAGCAAGAAGAATTGATAGATGTGAAGGTCACTGTGCCTTGACTGAGGGTCCCCCTTGGAGCAAAAAGATAGGCTGGACCTAGGAGCTTTTCCTACTGAAAAGCATCCATGCCAGCTGCATGAGTCAAAAGATTTTTTGGGAGCTATAAGTTATCATTTAGGAGCCACAGCAGACCTGTGTCAGCTGTCAATGAAGAGAGCTGGAGACCTCTAACCTCTCCTCAGGGCAGCAGCAGGTGAGGTGCCCACCAGGACACAGGCAGGAAGCATCCAAACCCAGTTCTGCAGCAATTCCTGGCTTATTGCTGAGAGAGATTTTTGTGCAGTGATTAACTGGCTGCTGGAAGCACTGACTCCAGTCCTGTCTGCTCCTTTTTGTTCTTGGGCTGCTGGGAAAACCCTCTTGCCTTTGGGTTTCCCTCCCCAGCCTAGGTTCAGAGGGACGTGTTTGCTCAATTATTAAAATACCTGAAGGCTTTGGATTTGCATCCAGCAGAAGTCATCACAAAATGCCTGCTTATCAATTGTTATTGCACAGAAAAGGGGGAAATATATTTATCTATTTATTTATTTATTTATACAAACCAATACAAAAGATGTTGGGCTCTGCTGAATTTTTAGGAGTCTTTCCTGGTCCTTTATAAATAAGACTTCATTTGCATGGAAGCATTTCCTAAAATGCTGGTTTGTAGGAAATTTTCTGCTTTACAGGTAAAAAAAAACCAAACACAAATGTAATGTTTATTTTTCACTGTTACTGTACATTATTCCAGGAATAACTCTGGTTATGGATTTCAAGCCAGGTTTAGAAATCAAGGAGGAAAGCATAAGCACTGCAGATGAAATAAAGGGAATCTCCTACTATAAAAACTTGCATTCCATGGTAAAAGGGAAATTTATTGTTAGCCACTGGTCTTCATGGGTTTTTTTTTTTTTTATTTATTTGTACATTTGGCACTGGAAGAAGGTTTTAATTAAAGTGAGGAACCAAGAAATGTAAATGGATCTGCAGTGCCTGTGCTGTGGGGTGGTAGAACAGACAACATGTAGGAAAGCACCCACATCTAGACTGCAACACCAGGAAACATGGCCTGATCATGAAATTTGGCCACTATATCTGTGAACAGACCTGGGAATTATGGCTGGTTGCTGGGATGTTTCCAAATGTAATGCAGCCCATCAGAGAGCCAGGACATGCTACTGCCCATGGCTCTTCCTGCTCCTGCCAGTGGTGCTGCTGAGCAAGGAAATCCCTCTGCAACTTAAAAAAAAAAAAAAGATTCTGAGCAGTCAGGAGTTTGATGAATAGAAAATCCAATGCAATGGCAAAGGAGTCTCTTTTTTGTAATTATTAATTTTACTCCACATTTTGAAATATAAGCATGTCTTTTCTTGTGCCAGAGTATTGTTCTGAAAAATATATTCTTGTGTAAAGCCTTAATCCCAACAACATTTAGCATTCAGCTAAAGCCTGCTTTTGCCTTTTACAGGTTCTTAACCAGTGTGACCTACTCTCTTCCATTTGCTCTGATGGCTGCCTGGGTGCTGTTTATAGCTGATTTTGTTAAAACACTTGTTCAAGAGAAAGATCTGAGGCTTTATGAGGTACGGGGAAACTTTCTGGGGCGTGCAGAATTATAAACAGATTTTCCTTCTTTGTGGTTAGTGTGTCGGATGTTCAATATTAAATGGAGCAAAACAAGCATTAAGGAAAATATTCTGGATACCTATTGTTAGGTATGTTAGGTGACCTGCAGTGTGTGAATTCTGACATTATAACCAAGCTCAAAGCCATGGAAGTGCAGGGTGTTTGCCCTTCAAGTGGAGGGAATATTGCTTTGCAGTGCTGAACACAGGAAATGTGGGCACCTCACAAAATTACAGGGTTTCTGAAGATTTAAAGCTCTCTAAAAATTGACTTTGAGTCATATCTGCTGGGGACAAAGACATGAAGAGTGACTTATTTCCTATCCTTGAAGTTATTATACTTAATATTTCAGAAGGTGCTACATATTACATCAGCTCCTCTGAAATGAAGTTCTTCATTCAGGTTGCTTGCTGGGAAAAAAAATGACATTGAGACATTGGGAATTTATTAAATTAACTCAGGTTTTCAGTGTGATCACTGTCAACAGAGATGAACAACAAAGGACTTTTGTCAAACTAAGCTCCAGCAAGCAACAAAAGCTTTGAGCAGATTTGTTTTTTATCCAACACCATGGAAACAAATACTGATTCGCCAAAAACCCTTCCAAGAAAGGACACTCTGACCTGTGATGAGGTGGAAAATGAGTGAACCCTAGTGTGTGCTCCCTGGCATCACCCTGCTCTAATTTAGGCAACCATTTTCATGGTCTCCAAGGACCAGGGCATCACTAATCATTTCAGCTGTGTAATAATCCACAAGAAGACACCAGCACCTGTAATCTCTTCTGGACTTATCAATACAAATATACAGTTTTATGCAAGTATGGGGAATTAATCATCAGATAATATAAATTAATATTTCTTCCTTCTAACCATAGTAATTTAGCTGTTATTTGTTATTTGTCTTGGGGTTTCAAAGACATTTGAGAGCTTTCAAGCTTAAGCCACTGGATCAATTATCATTATTTTAAAAAATAACCAAAAGGCTTTAGAAAACTTAAAAATCTAAGGCCAGAAACTGCTTTGGAGCTTGTGAAACCATTCAATATCAGCAGAAAGATCTCTTCATTTCTCTGCAATGCCACTTGTGATTGTTACTTTTACCTTCCTCTCTGCAGTACATGAAGATGATGGGCGTCAATGCCAGCAGCCATTTTATCGCCTGGTTCATCGAGTGCGCCATCTTCCTCCTGATTACTGTCACCTTCCTCATTGTTGTCCTGAAAGTGGGTGAGATCCTTCCCAAAACAGATACAGCACTGCTGTTCTTGTACCTGATGGACTACAGCCTGTCCATCATAGCCATGAGCTACTTCATCAGTGTTTTCTTCAACAACACCAACATCGCGGCCTTGGTGGGCAGCCTCGTGTACATCCTCACCTTCTTCCCCTTCATCGTGCTGCTCGTCATCGAGAACCACTTGAGCTTCTCTGTCAAGAGCCTCCTGGTGAGTTCTGCTGCTCCATATTTCCAGGCATTGTGGGGAGACACATTATTGTGTCTCCTGTCCCAAACACATAGGAGTTGGGTGCCTTGCTGAATTCTATCAGTGAATGTTGACAGGCACAGTAGGAGAGTTGGCCTTGGCCCATTTGCAGGACACCTGGAATTAGCTGGGTCCCATAACTGAAGGTACTACTTGTGGAATCCCAGTAGTTTGAGCTATGTGCTTTTCCCTTTGGAATTGCAAAGGAAAATGGGCTGCTTTCACCTGCTCTGAAAATCCAGGCTGTCTCAGTAAAGGGGTTTGGGTAGCAGGGCTGGCCCTGCTCATTGCTGCATCAGACAATTCTTTGGCTTCCTATGTCTCAATTTCTACACATGGGAGTAGATGTAAAGCTTTGTTTCTTACCAAGGGACAGAGTAGGTAGGTTCCAGAAGCCAGACTTGTTTTCTTTGAGTCACCAAATTCAGGAAATGACATCTGTTAATGCAAGTGGTAAAATAATTAACCACATAGCTCCATGAGGTAATTATTAAGCACTGCTATGTTTCAAAAGCCAAAAATAAAGCCCTGCATGAGGGAGGAAGTTGTGTCCTGGGTCTGGAAGCAAAAGAAGATCAAGGAGACATTTCAGCACTTCCATCACAGGCCTGGTCCAGTGCTCCTTGTGACTGCTGGGAAAAAAACAAACCCAACACTCATTTTTCTGGCTGTTGGAATAACCCAATGAGGTACCTGATCAGTTGACTGACCTGACTTCTCTTTGAAACTAATTCAAATGTTCCTTGTTTTCAATTTTGTTTATTCCCCAGAGTCTGTTGTCTCCAACTGCCTTCAGTTATGCAAGTCAATATATTGCTCGCTACGAGGCACAGGGGATAGGTGAGTTTATGGTAGACAAAGCCAGGCTTTGAGCTCTCCTGGAGGGGATATTTCACTGGCTGAGATGGCTTCTGATTGTATTTCTCAATTCCTCTCTGCAGGATTGCAGTGGGACAACATGTACAAATCCCCAATGATTGGAGACAACACTTCCTTTGGCTGGATGTGCTGGCTCATTCTGATAGACTCCTTCATTTACTTCATCCTGGGCTGGTACATAAGGAATGTTTTCCCAGGTAAGGATGCAAAGCATTGAGGGTGGTGCTGTTGCGTCTCTTTTGGAGAGCAATGAACACAGAGCTGGCTGAGGCAGTGCACACACTCTGTCCCAGGCTAAAGTGAGCTTTGTGGATATCTGAGCCTATTAGTGGCAGTGAGAGAGAACAGAGCAAGGAGGAATTAGGCTTTCTCAGCCTGTCATATGGTGGGTCTCAGCCTATTCAGGTGGGTCTCCTGAAAAAGCTGAAGTCAAGGACACAGGAGGGTGTGATTGCAGTCCGGTGGGTGAGAGGGGAGCATGTTAGACTGCATCTGTCAGCTGAGTGATTCTGAGTGTGTTACTTACATCATTTGGTTTCAAAAAGTAATTCCTGCCTTTGGCAAGAGCTAGTGCATTTGTCTTTTGCTTTTCTTCCCCACCTAATGAAGCAGTCCATTGGCATACAGAAATCTACCCAGTGGAAAATGTAAAGTTCTCCTGCCTCCAGCTATGGAATTACTCAGAATAACAAATTAGTGAGTGCTTCCTATTTTGCCAATCACAAAAAGTCTCTACCAAGTCCTGCTAGTGCATAAGCATATCAAGAAATCTCTGTGAAGTTAATTTTTGTTATTTTGAATGCACCCCAACTGTGGCACAGATACCTGAATGAGACTCCTGTTCTGCAGGTAGATATGGCATGGCTGCTCCCTGGTACTTCCCACTTCTTCCATCTTACTGGATTGAATACCACAGCTACTTGCCCTTCTGGAATGAGAAACAAAGAGGCCTGCTCTTCTCCAAGCTGATGTTGAGGAAAGAAGTCACCCTCCCCAATAAGATATGTATGTGGATACTAGATGGGGGTAGCAATAATAACTTACATTTTGGGTAAACAAAGCCAAATTTGAAAAGGGGCACCGTGTCAGAAAACAACCCTGAGAGTTATTTTGAAACACAGGGAAAATTGAAAGCTGGTACTCACATGAATGGAGATTTGGCATTATTAAATTATATTTGTTCTTCCTATTTGTTGTAGGGAGTCAGTACTGATTTTCACACATAAACTCAGATGTACTGTAGTTGGGAGTTGCCTTCCACGCCTGTCTCTCTGACTAGAAATACACTTTTGTTTGGGCAAGCAAATACAGGTTTCCACTTGGCAAAGGGCACTTTTGTGCTTCTTTGCTTATCTCTTTAAATATTTAGCCTGTAAAATATTGTGATCACACATAAAATCTTGCTGATTCCACCCAACTCAAAATAACTCCATAGTTTTGCTTCATGCCCTCTAATTTTCTGTGCTTGCTTAGAATAAATAAAGTTAGGTGCTCTGAAACACCTAAATATGAGACCTTTTCAGAAGTGATTAATGCCTGTTGTCAGAAGTTATTAGAAGCTTCAGAAGTAAAAAGAAAAAATCCCAGAGAGCTCAAAATGATGCAGATCTGGTGGCATGTTCTGAATATTCCTGGCCGAAAGGCACCTGCCTTTCCTGCATTTTGGTTTTCTCTGAGATGAGAAAAGTAGCACAGCACCTGCTGCACTGCAGTAACTGTCCCTGACCCTTCTTTTTGTTGTCATAGGTGCCCCCCACCCTCACGTGGAACCAGAGCCCACTGACCTCCCCTTGGGAGTCTCCCTCCATGGCATAACGAAGGTTTATGGATCCAAAGCTGCAGTGGACAACCTCAGCCTCAACTTTTATGAAGGGAATATCACTTCCCTGCTGGGACACAATGGAGCTGGGAAAACTACAACCATGTGTGTATCCTGTCATTTATGCTGCTCTTTTTTATCCTGTGGGATGTGGTTGGGTGAACAAGAGGGCAGGTGGGGCTGTGCAGCAATGGGAGACTGGGGAAGGTGCTTCACTAGGCCAAATCCCTGAAGCAGTTTCATCCTGGATGACCTCAGGAGTTCCTTCATCCCTTAGAATTCTTTAGGTCCTTTTCTACTTAGGAACATGCTTTTTAATCTGGTGAGATACCTGGGATACACAGCTCAGCAGCTCTTCAAGTGTTTTGTTCCATGGCCTGGGGTTAGGTTGCTCTGGAAGCTGTGGGGAGCTCGTGCACACACCAGAGCTGAAGTGATGCTAGCAAGAAAACTTAGTAAAGATACACTTCAGCTGTACAGAGTCATGTGTTGGCTGGGCTGGAATGACAGGGGATTAATGCATTGGCCTTTCAGCCTTGCTGTTTATAAATTATTATTTGACTTGTTAGATAACAGCACTAAAACAGACCTGTAGAACTTGATTTCTCCACTGATATATATGTGCATATCTCTGAAAGCAACATTAAGCTGATAAATAGAAGCCTCAGAAGAGCCAAAACCAGTAAGACAGATGTGTGTTTCACCTCAACTTATTATCGATTCACCTCATATTCTGTTTGCAAAGTGTAGCAAAGGTGATATGCAGAAAAGTAGAAAACCTTCCTGAAACTTAGCACAGGCTTCAAATCCTGAGTAAGGTCACAAGTTACTGCTTTTTAATGATGGTTAAAAGTCCCAGGAGAGAGAAGAACTCTGCAAAGGTGAAGGGCAGTCTGAGATGCATCTTCTCCCTTTAGTCCCTGCAGGACAGCACCAAAAATGAGCTGTAATGTGCAGGTCGTTGTTCTGAGCAGAGGGAGTTTGACTCAGCTCTTGCTTGGTGGGTGATTATTTGCTTGAACTAGATGAAAGTGCTGCCCACTGTGAGGTGTCTCATGCAGAAGTCCTCTCCCATTTCTCATGAATAATGGCAGTGAAATCAGGTTGCCATGCTCTGCTGTGATTACTCAGATGAAGAGGTAGTTTTCAGTCTTAGCTGTGGTTACAATATGAGGCTGTCTGCATGCTCCAGAAAAAAACCTCAGAGAATAAAGAGTAAGTGAATTATATGAATTCCCAGTAGTTAAACTGGAATTCAAGGGCATTCCTGAGTGTGTGGGCTAAGCACACCTAGGGAGAGGGAGGCTGGAGCAGGTAAAAGTAGAGGTGAGGATAGGCAGGGTGAGCTTGGTGCTTGTCCTTGCAATCCCACAGAGAGAAATAAGGATGTCCATGGATCTTAATAGGCCTCTGCTCTGCCAGAGCATGGCTGGGCAGCAGGACACACAGTGGGCAGTGGTGTCTGGCTGGAAGGAGAAAATTACCCATGGCTTCCTCTTTTTTCTAACTTCCCCTTTCTATTTCTTTTTCCTTCAGATCCATTTTGACTGGGTTGTTCCCTACATCATCAGGCACCATCATTGTGTATGGCAAAGATACCAGGACTGACCAGGAGGTGATCAGGAAGAACATGGGGGTGTGCATGCAGCACAACGTGCTCTTCAACTACCTCACCACCAAGGAGCACTTGCTGCTCTATGGCTACATCAAAGTGCCCCACTGCAGCAAACATGAGCTCTACCAAGAAGTGAAGAGGTACAAAAGTAGCAGGGTGGGAGAAGGGGAGAGAGGGCTGTCAAAATTGTTGTGTGGTGGTGCCAGTGTCCCTGCAAAGCTCAAAATCATGGACTTTAGGTCTTGTTGCAGCTCCAGCTTGAGGTTCAATAGTGCCTTGCTCTGACTAGAGGAGTATATTGATACCTAAGCTGTAAGAAAACAATAGCTCTTCTCTACAGGGTTTACAGGTTGCTGTGGCAATTATTTGGAGATGAATTTATAGGCCTAAGGGTCTACTCCTTGTTGCTTTACAGTTTTCCCCAGAAAGAGATTTAATCAACCAGTCAGAAAGATGATGTTGGCTTTATTGGTTCTGCAGAGAAATGAAGCAGCCAGAACATCCCAGGGAGTTTGGATCTTGGTGTCTCAGTTGATGGGGTTGAGCCTTTAACCTTCACTTGTCAGATGAAAACTTTGAAAACATCTTCAAAAACGTTTTAAAATAAAACCCCAATGACAGAGCTGCAGGGTGACTCTACACAGTGACCACTCAGCAGAGCAGTCCATACTTGAGCAGGTTTTCATTTGCAGTTACAGGGGTTTTTTTCAGGTATTTTCAGATTCCCTGAAAATTCTTCTCCATAGGACCATGGAGAAGGCTCATGATATAATTCAGCAATTCCACCTGAACCAAGGACCACAGGAATACAGATATTAATGGGGATTTTAAAAACTGGAAAAAATGCATGAAGGACAACTTTTGGGAGTTGTTTCCCCTCTGTTTTGCAGGACTTTGAAGGAGACTGGGCTGTACAGCCATCGTCACAAGCTGGCTGGGACCCTGTCTGGAGGGATGAAGAGGAAGTTATCCATAGCTATTGCTCTCCTGGGGGGATCCAGGGTGGTGATTCTGGATGAACCGACCACGGGGGTGGATCCCTGCTCCCGGAGGAGTATTTGGGAAATCATCTCCAAGAATAAGAAAGGTACTGTGATGAGAGGAGATGTTGCCCAGAGACAAAGGTGATTTGTGTCACTTTACAAAGATGGTCCCAGTGGCTCTGAATTGTGGGTTTTGGAAGGCAGAGAGAAAAAATTTTGGAAGACGGGGATTTTGCAGTTCTGGAGGGTGCATCCTGATTGGTGTCTGTAAATTCACAGTGTCATTTAAAAAATAACTTCACCATAGAACACAGCTTACAATACTGTAAAAACAATCTCTCTTGTTGCCTTTCATCCAATTTCACTAGTAATTACCAAAAAATGCAGTTGGTTTTCACCTGATACTCTGTGTCCCCTCCTTCAGTGAGATTTTCACCTGTCTCATTCTTGAGAAAAGGACAGATGTGACCAGAATGGGATAAAAGAAAATTATTATAAACATTCATTGTATTGGTTGAACAATGGGGACTTATTTGCCATGGACTGATCCAGAATGAGGGGAAGCTCTGGAACCCTTGTAATTATATCAATGTGTAGGGAAATACAGAAGTTTTTGAGAAAGGAGAGAAACGAACCCAAATCCTTCCAAAATCCAGTTTTGCCAAAAAGACACATTCATTCTGTGGTGGCTGTGTTTTCCAGGCAGAACCATCATTCTCTCCACACATCACCTGGATGAAGCAGAAGTTCTGAGCGATCGCATCGCCTTCCTAGAGCATGGAGGGCTCAAGTGTTGTGGCTCACCTTTCTACCTCAAGGAAACCTTTGGGGATGGCTACCACCTGACACTCACCAAAAAGAAGGTTTGTGTCTGAGCTGATCCTAGAGCTCCTGGCAGCTCTGTCTCCAAGGGAGTCATCAGGGCTGGTTGAGGGATTTCTGGGCAGGAGCTGAGTGATCTCTGTCGCCTTGTGAAAACAGGAATGTCAGTGCTCTGCTTTGTTGAAAAAAGAACAGGGTCTCCTTAAAGGTTAAAGGCAAGGCTGGGTGCAGAATGTGAACTCTGGAGTTCAGAGGAATGAAGCAGATGGAAAGAGCCATAGTGTCTGGCCTGGGGCAAAGTATTCTGCTTGCAAGGAGTGGGGAACTCTGCTCTAGCTATCATTTATTACAGTGCTGTTGGTAGCCCCAGCACTCAGATGCCATGAAAGACCAGCCTCTCTTCCAGACTGCTGGCACTGGAGACAGAGAAAATGAAAAAAGACTCAAAAAGCCCCATTTCTCATGGAAAAAAAGAGTGAGTTTGTGCTGGCAGCCACATTAAGTTCTCTGTTATACTACAAACCTCTAGTAGTGCAAAGTGATTGATTCAGCCCAAACTGGTGAGGTTTGGGATGAACCAAAATAGGGAAGTGTCACATGTCCCTGTTTCAAGAGCCAGAAACCCACTTTCATCTGCTTTTAATATTTACCCTGACAGCTAGACTGAGATCACTTACCAGTTATGCTCTGGGACAGGACTTGGGCTACATCCTGCAGGAGGAAGGTTGACCTTGCAACCTTTTCAGTGAGGGTTTTCCTCCTTTTACAGAACATGATAGAGGAATGTGACACCACAGCAGTGACCTCCTTGATCCAGTCCCATCTCCCAGAGGCTTATCTCAAAGAGGATATTGGTGGAGAGCTCGTGTACGTGCTTCCCCCCTTCAAGTCCACAGTGTCAGGAGCCTACCAGGCCCTTCTCAGAGCTCTGGACACCAGCTTGAATGATCTCCACCTAGGTTGCTATGGGATTTCCAACACAACTGTGGAAGAGGTATGAGCTCAGGAGCTGCTGGGTTTGCTGAAATGTCATGGAGATTGATTTCACAGCACTGTGGGGCTCTGCTCTCTGAGCATGTAGAAATTACGTGGGGGTTTCAGGCAGGGAGGAAGGGGTTACACTTAGGTGCACATGAGAGTGTAGATGCATCTGTAAATCTATACATGTACTAATGCACTGTCTCACCTTGCTGACAGCCTTTTGATGTTTTACCCAGAAAATGAGGCACTGGAGTTAGACTAAGGAGGGAGTAACATAGGCACCTTTCTGCCCATGGGAAATCTCTGGTCAAATAAACACATTTAATTGCATCAGAAATAAAAAGTAAATGATGAGCAGTGATGAACCTTGTCTTAGAGAAGGGAGGGAGGGAGATTATAACCTTCCTCAAAACTTCTTGCTTTCTTTTAAGGTAATTTCCTAAGGCAGTAAGAATAAGTTGTACATCATGTCAATGCACACTCCCAGCATGGAGCCATGGGATTGTCAGGAGCTAGATGCTGAATATCCAAGGGGGACAGGTTTGAGTTTCCAAACAGGTCTGAGCTGGACAACAATTTTATGTGGAGAAAAAATTAATTTCTCTCACAGGTCACAAAGGGAATAGAAAGAGGATTATAGTACATAACTACTGCACCAACTACAGCCACAAAGCAGGAGAGTGGATTCTGGTAATTGTTTTGGTAAACTGAGTAATTTGGACAAATTTTTCTTGATGTTTTCTTGCTCCATAGGTATTCCTCAATCTGACAAAAGAGGTAGTGAAGGACCACCAAGAAGATGCTGCGCTGCCCCATCAGCTACCTGGAGTCAGTGGTCACATTGGTGCTGATGAAATGTCTCTGAGTACAGACACCTTCACAGAAAGAGATGGTACTCAATCACCTACAGGGTTTATTCCAGATTTACTGCAGATGTAAACTCAGACAGATGGACTGATTTGAGCTTCTTGTCTTCTTTCTTTGTTGAAAACCACATGTCACTCAGCCAGGAATCACAGACCCTGTAAATCACTGGAAATACAGAACTCATCAGTCCTTTAGATCACCTGCTTTGGATTGGTCTGAATGGCAGGATAAATTTCTATAGGGGTTTTGTTTGCATCTGCCTTCCTTTAAATTGATCCAGGTTTTAATCTAATCAAATATAGCATGTGGGTGAAATAGTAAATGTCTGCCTCTGAAAGTAATTGCTGTAATAGATGTAGAGGATTATTTCCCCATAAGTAGCAGAATTGGAAAGAAACTCTGTGGAAATCCCTTAGGCTGTTGGAAAAGCAGCACAGCTCTGAGCTGGGTCCTCCTTGCTGCTTTTTTCTGTGCCTCAGACATTGTAGTTTGGTAAAGGAACCCAAGGGACCAGACAGTGGGGTAAATTCAGAAGAGAGCCAAACTACACCACTGTCCCTGGAGGTTTGAGACCTCCTAAAGGTGGTCCAACACAAAAATGAGACATGCATGGCTGCAATGCTTTCTTGGATTCAAAACATTGTTTTGTACTTTAATAAATATACTATTTATAGTCAGGGAGGCATCCAAGGGACAACACAGAGGTACTTTTGTACTTTTCAAGGCTGACCTACACTGTAAATGTTACTGTAAACAGTCACTCCTGTAAAAAAGTGTTTTGTTTCACCCTTAAAAAAGGCTGTAAAGGATTTGCTTCATGGTGTATTACATAGGTTAATATTTCATAAAGAAGAACAGTGGGCACAGGATTTGGCTCTGCTTTTAGCATAATACAAAACCTGTCCATGCAAGAGGCCCAGTGGCTTGTGATTGTTTTCTTATTTCAGGATTAATTTTGTTATTTATTTTTCTGAGGACCTGCCTTTTAAATTAGAAAAAATTTAGCTTGCAAATCTAAAAGAAAAACATGTTTCCTCTGTAAGTTGCAGCTGGGTAGGTAGGATGTCGATAACCTATTTCACCTGGAAGCCTGTGTTCCTCTTGCAAGGTCTCACACTGGAAGTCATTTGTACACATTTGAAATTTAACAAAATACTGGTGTTACATGAGCTTATGACTGGAGTCCTGTCCCATGTCTGATCCTGTGTTTGTTCCGCCTTAGTAGCTTGGATTTGCCATCTGTAAATGTGTGAAGGAGGGGAAATACCATTGCACAAATGCTGAGCCATGACCAAATGCCTTCCTCTGTGCCCAGACCAGCTGCTGATCAGATCCAAGAGCCTGCGGGGTTTGCCGCTGCTGCTGAAGAGAACCTCAGCCCTGTTCATCAAGAGGTTCCACCACACCCGGCGTGACGTGCGCGGCTTCATCGCCCAGGTCATCCTCCCCGTGCTCTTTGTCATGGCTGCCATGGGCCTGGGGACACTGAGGACCAAGGAGACCGAGTACCCTGAGCTGCTGCTGTCCCCCTCCCTGTATGGCACAGCTGACCAGGCAGACTTCTTTGGGTGAGTGCTGCTCCTTGGAACCCTTGGTTCAGAACAAGCCCTTCTGTGGCTGTAGAGGCAGGTGTGATACACAAAAGCCACACTGTACTTCAGAAAGCTTATACCTGTTTATTACAACAGTCTTTTGTACCCTCTACACAGTTACACTTTCATCATTGGTCACAATTAGTCAACATAACAATCATTGATGGGAAGTTTTTCCACCGCTGTTCTTCCCAGGACCTGTCTAAAAATACTTCCCAAGTGGTTTTTTATTCCTAATTATCTTCTTCTCTCCTTTTTCTCTTCTTGGTCTCTATGCCAACAGCCTTGGTCAGAGAATAGTTCTCAAAACAAACCTCATTCATTAACCCTCTCTAACCCACAGACCAGCTGTGGGTCCTACTATACCCTTCAGCGTTAATTCTGGGCACAACCAGTGTCCTACACACAGGACACGTAGTTATGGTGTGCAGATAGCACTGAAAAACCCTGTTCCCAAGGGATCTCTGAGGAGATGGCTTGGCTTAGACCAAAAAACTTCAGAAAAGCAACCTCTCACTTGGATTTAACTATGAACTGTCTGAGGAATGTTCTTGGTGTTTCCTTCATCCTTGTAACAACCATAGGGATTTTCTTAATGTATACATCTATGTTCCTCCCTCAACGTGAAATGGGGTACTAATGTCAGTTGCCTCCAACATTACAAATTCTATCCATCTTGTGAGCATTGCCCTCCTCTCTGTTAGCACAGGATGTGCTTTCCTGGCCAGGCCCTGCTGGTCCAAGGCACACAGGCAATTGGAAGAACATGTGCTTTTCCAGGGTCATTAGGATGTCACCACTGAATTACTTGATTCTCCTTAAAAATCCTGTTACCAAAACAGGTGTCATTTGGTTCCTTCCTTCTTTCTCTGGTGATTTTCTGCACTAAGTCAGAAATATAAAATTTAGCTCTAAAGCCATCTGCTCCAAGTGTTCTTCCCAGGATTCCTCATACCTTTTCACTTCAGTCGTGTTAGATGGGGGAATGAGCCAGAGCTGCATGTCCAAGTCCTCTGTTCCTTATGTTCCCTGCTTCTCCTTCTGGATGATTGCTAGAGAGCTGGGGCAGAACCAAGGACAATCTTGAATGGTCAAAACAAAATGGATGTGACGGATGAGAGACCTGATTGAGACAGGGCTGCAAGAAAATTGCAAGTAGATTGTTTTTCCCATTAAAGAGAATCTTGATTGTCCAAAAGCATCTTGCTTGGATCTGGAGGCAGCAAATCCCTGGCATAGCTGAGGTTATGAGGGCTCCTTTTAAACATGTGTGACTGTCCTCACGTACTGCATGTCCTTCAGTGCTGCCTCCACAAATACTCAATTATTCAACATCTTAAATCCTGTTTCACTCAAACACAGTTTTCCTCTGCACAGTGGTAGTGCAAGTTCTTTGAACCTTTTCCTGTTTTCTGTTTTTCTTTGTTAAATCTTAGGAATTTTAATGAAACCACAGCTGCTTTGGTTTCTTCGATGCTGGCTTTCCCTGGGACGGATAACACGTGCATGAACGAAAGCAATTCGTAAGTAGCTCTTGGGGTTTTTTCCACTTGAACTCCAAACCTTCAAGAGAATTGGTGTGACACTATTAGCCATTAGACCTTAATAACCATCTTTGATCATTGGCAGAATTCTCATGCGTTGCACTCTTGCATTATTAGGAGTGATAAGGAAGTAGCTTTGGTGGTGGCAGGACGCCAGGGATGAAAACGAGCAATTCTCCTCACTGGGAAATGGTCCCTGCCATCCCAATAATTCCAATTATAATGTGAGCCCACACAGCAAGCTCTCAGCACAGCGTGTGTTACCTCTGTTTAGAAGCTGTGCCATGAGGGCTGGTTTGTTTTGGGCTTTGCAGTTAAATTCTCAGGGTGGTAAAATCCCAGGCAGACTTGAATGCTCATGGCAGGCAAATATTTACCCTGGGTGTTTGCAGTGCCTGCCCAGGCAATACAGCCCATCACAGCAGCATACAGGGATTGTCACAACAATAGCCCTTATTTCTGGGCTGGTTTCAGATGCTTTTGGCCTCTGAATGCCAATTCCTTGCACTGTCTACTGTAGGAATGAAGTGGTGCCTGGACTCCATCTGATAGCTGAGCGAATCCAGGCACAGGAAGCAGCAGGGAGGGCTCTCTGCCAAGGGGCACAGGAGGCAGCAGGAAGCTGGGGATTCCCTGAACCACCCAGAGCTGACAAGAAACTCTGCTTTTCTGCTGGAGCTGCTCAACTGCCAGCCTTGCTGTCATTAAACATGACAGCAATTAGCTTAGTTTACACACCTGAGCACAGAGAACTTCAGAGGAAAATGTGTTCCTTTTCAGGCAGTGTTTAACAGAGGACCAGCTTGGCCAGTGGATTACCAGTGGAAACCAGAGAACTAAGTATTCTGCCTGCAACTGCACAGATGGCATTCAGGTAACTTGGAAAAAGCCAAAAGTGAGTGGGCTTGGGGATAATTGGGAGCCTTGTTTGTTGGGAGTGGTTTTATGGGCTGGCATGATGCTAAGGGGGACTCAGCATTCCAGGTCCTCCTGTCTCTCCTCTGTTGAATTTGCACACTGGATAACCACTGTCTGCACCAGTTTGGGGACAGGAACGGAAACAGCATCCTCAGAAAATTCACACCCTAACATCCCTGCCTTGCTCCCCGTGGTGGGAAAATGTTTAATGGTGTTTTTTGATTGTCCCTTTTGACAGAGGTGAGAATGTGTTCAGAGGGAAGATTTCATCTTATACACGCACTGTCACTATGTAAAATCACAGCTACTTTTGCTGCTTGCTACTCAGAATTTAACTTTATGCAGAGTCTAGATCTGCTCCTTGTTCTAAATATTAATGATTAATAATGTTAATTATTGGCATTACAGTGGTACCTACAGAGCCAGATATGGGTGCTGATGACATTCTCCATGTGCATGGGGAAAAGGCAGATTCTGCCCCAAGGGTGTTACAGTTTTACTAAGCTCAGTTTGGGGTTGAGCTCTCCTCCCTCCAGTGCTGTTCACCTGTCAGCTTTTTTTCCATAGCAAATAAACTCATGGCACAGTGTGATGCCTTTTAACAGAAAGTATGTACTTAGCTGAACATTTCTAATCACTCTTTAAAATGCAGCTATTTTGTGCAGTTTTCTGGACATACACTTAATTTCACATCATTAAAAGTATTGGCATAGTTTCTCCAGCAAGTTGGGATAATGTTCAAAGCTGATTCCCACCTCCAGCAGGCACAGGCAGGTGTTCCTCAGCATGGAGGAAGCTATTTTGTGTATTCAGATGAACAGATGCACAATGGGGGAGTCCAGGGCTTTTGTTATGGATGAGCTGAAGGAAGCAGCCAACATGCTGTCTGGGAGGACACTTCAACCTCATGAAACACTGATGTGACTTTGGCCCTCAGCATGTTAAATTATATATTCAGGAGTAATTCAAGGTTTCTCTGAAGCCCAGGAAAACATTTCCAGTGAGTGACAGTAAAGCAGAAATGTAGTATAGCTGCAATGAAATGGAAGATGAGAGTTTGAGGCCACCACAGAGTTTTCTGCTTGTGAGTTGTTTTGCCCTCTGCAGTTGTCTGTGCAGTCACTCTGCTAAGTAGGATCAGCCTTAATTCAGCCAAAATCTTCCTACATAGCATGAAGCACATTTCAAGGTCCCACTGATGCCAGTAGAACTGAAGGGTAGATTTAAGCAGAGGTTGTTTTTAAGCGCGTCCCTGCATGTGTTGGGGACAGTGTGCAGAGATGTGTGCAGTGTGTCTGTGCATGCTGGCTTGGGAAGGAGCAGCCTCTGCAGGAATGAGGCTCAGGACCAGGCTACTGCCAAGGCAGGCTCTCGGTCTTGTGCTGATGTGGTCGTTTGTAGTTAAACACAAACACTAAAGCTTTTCTTTGCTTGTCTCCCCTCAGACATGTCCACAGACAAACTACACTCCCCCTCACAGAAGGACCTTCTCCACACGGACACTTTACAACCTGACAGGGCACGATGTGGAGACTTATATCCTGGCAACCACCAAGGACTTCCTGCAGAAAAGGTACGGCACAAACTCCCCTCCCTCCCTGCTGAACAGCGCTGGGAGCAAGGCAGGACATCCCACACCTCGGACATCCCCTCTGCCTGCAGAGCTGGCAGTGCAGTGAGGGTTTACAATCTGGTGAAAGGAGCTAAAGTGTCCTGCAATCATGGATAAAAGATAAAGGCTCTGCAAGTGCTCTGCGTGATCATAGCAGATCGTAGCCTGGGGGTAATGTGTCAATCACCTATCACGCTGGGGCTGGATCTGCAGATAAGCCTTTGTCTGACTCAGAAATCTTTAAAAAGAGGAAAATCTGACAAGGCCTGTCATGAGGTACACCCTGGGGAGAGATTTTCCTCCAGGTTTGATTCTCTGAAGAGCTTCACTTGAAGGAGCACATCAGTTCCAGTGAGAGCAGAGTCTGAGCATTTCCTTGGGCTCTGGGAGCTGATGGTGGGTCTGTGCTTTGCCAGGCAGCTGAACAGCAAGGCTTGGGGCAGAGGTCACCTGCCACTGAGGCTGGCAGGAAATGTGTGCATCTGCCACTGATAAACTGAGCTGTTCATCTCCTGGGTCAGAAGCAGCATCTCACCCCAGAGTAGCAGCCACATAGCTCAGGAGTCCACAGGGCTCCAGGATCTTCCTCAAATGGATGTTGTCAGCAGTTTTGTGACAATGCTGCCAAGCTTCTGGGGGTTTTATCCCCCAAGGAAAGGCTCCCACAGGAGAGGTGGCTTGGCCCCACACTGGGATAAGCTCTCTGAAGTCAGGCTGGGATTGCCTGGAGGGGCAGTGGCACGTTGGCATCCAAAGGAATCAGAGCTTTGGCATGTGGTCAGCAATGCATTTCTCTCTGGTTTTCACTCAGGTATGGAGGCTGGAGCTTTGGGCTGCCTTTGACAGCAGATCTGCAGTTTGACATCAGGCCAGTGCCCCCCAACAGAACATTGACTAAGGTAACCAACCTCACCTGCTCATACTGGCATGGGAAGTGTGGGACTCAGGAGAAGCGATTTCAAGTTCATGGACATTCCAAAAAAGAAAGCAAAACTCTCTGAAAACCCTCTGAAATCTGCAGCTTGGCATGACAAAGATGACTTGCAGTTCATTTTCTTTTCTCTTCCCGTTCTTCTTTATTGGTCTCACTTCTCTTGCTAGCAGGAGGCAATTTTTCTGCTGTCATAATTTTATTATACAGAAGTGAAAAGATCAATTAGTAGTACCTTTATCTCATGAGAGGATGTATGTACCATAACAAGGGCTGGCTGGGGCATTCTGATATGCCCATTTTTCTGGTTCAGCTCAGTGAAAATGTTGTAAAGCACCAGGGCTGAAATCGGAGGTAGTTTGCACAAGTGAAGCAGGACAAACCAACATGTTGTCAGTAAAAACTCCCAAATTGCTTCAGTTTCTCAATTGTGTGCAGGTATGGTACAATCCTGAGGGTTATCACAGCCTCCCGGCCTATCTGAACAGCTTGAACAACTTCATTCTTCGAGCCAACTTGCCAACAAATGAGACTTCCAGATATGGTAAGTGTCCCTTTACATAAGCAGATAACTTCTCCCCTTTGGAGGGATATCCTGGTTCTGCTGAAATCAATGACAACACTTACCTTGACTTCAATGAGGCCATTTCTTTGTTCTGCAATTCCTTTCAAAACAGAATTGAAAAGCATGAATAAATCACAAAGTTCATTTGTCTTAGTCAGAGGCTCAGGGGAGCTGGACAGAGAGGACCCCAGCTCCTACATAAAATGCTTCATCTGAGAAATGCCAGCAGTTGCTGTTTGATTTATTGCCTCTCATGTGGCACTGGAAGGGCTGTCTCTTGATAGGTGCCCATTAGTTATGCAGAGAAAAGCTCTAGGTCATCTCCAGAGGAGGGTTAGATTAGAAAATTTTAATATGTCACCCTTCTGCTGAGAGCAGCCCAGGCGTGTGGGCATCTGTGTCTGGGTTTGAGTGAGAGTGGGGAGGGTGAGATTAAGTGAGAAATGTAATTTTCAGCTGTGTTTTCCTCTGACACCTGACATACACAGATTCAAGGAGTGTTGAAGGACCATTTGGGGTCCTCAAAGCTTTTCCTGGATAACACACTGCAGCAGGCTGAATTCCTGCTGGTAAACCAGGGCACCTGCCTTGTCCTTTGCAGTTCAGCCCCTTTCAAAGTGCAGCGTGGACACATACCAGTCTGTAGGTGTGTCTGCCTCCTGAGAGGGCCAGGGTGCAGAGACAAGAGACAGATTTATATTGAGAACTCTTACACAGAGATTTCTGGGCTCTCTTCTGTCAAGAGCAGCAATTGTGTGCAGAAACACCCTCCTGACTTTCTTGGGCAAGCCATGTCCTAGCCCTGCTCACCTCAGAGGGTTGCTGTCCCTGGTGACACAGGGGCAGGTGGCAGTGTCTCTTGGCTCACAGGACGTGTCTGAATTGAGCTGTGATGGAACCAGGCATCTGGCCTGAAGCTTTGAGTGTGATACCCTGAATTCCAGCAGGAGCAGATCTGATCACAAGTGGCCCTGGTATGTGTTGCTTCCCAACTCATACCACTGCACCAAGACTTCCCTCCCAGCCAGCTCAGCTCACAGACAGTGACACCAGAGCCTTGTCTTCCCTCAAAAAGGCCCTGGTATTCCCCTGTGGGGTTTTTAGTGTGCCCTCAACTCACACATCACAGAGCTGCAGCCTGAGACTCCAGCCAGGCAGGAATATCCCAGAGCAGCTGAATTATTAAGCAGTGAAGCTCCTTGCCCTGTCTCTGTATTCCCAACACATGCTGCAGCAAGAGCAAAGGCAGGAAGTTCTTGTGAACAGCCAGAAAGTTTTCTCAGGGAAAGTTTTATACCAGCAAAATAGCAATTTTCAGGAGGAAAGAATAGCAGCAGTTTTAGTTCCATCTGTCCTACTGCTTACATGTTTTTGGAAAGAAATGCTTAGCGTTAAATGACCAGACAGACAATTCTCTGCTTCCCACTAATCATCCAAGCCAGAGAAGGGGAGAAATAAAATGAATGGATGAGGCTGGTTCCCCTGAGGTGGAGTAAATCCAGTCTGCAATACCACTGAAGGCATGTTTTGTGGGGTACATTCCTGGCAGCTCACTCGAGCTGTTGTTGTGACAAATAAATGGCAGTTTAAGAACCACTGAAATGACCAGATAAAAGTGTGTTGTCACTTCAGCAGGCAGAAAGAGGTGCCAGTCCTGCTTTAGAGGTTTGACTTAGACTGGGTGTATTTTTGAAAAAAACATAAAAAGCTTTTTACCCTGTCACTAAGCAAGTCATAATAGCTTTTGACTTATGTATATTGTGCTTTCTCTTCTCTCAATCTCAGCTAACAAAAAAGGAGGAAGCATTGAAATGGAAATTTTGACTTCTAGCCTAAGCTCCAGTAAAGGAAAATGGCTTTATAGTGAAGTATTAACAGATTAGACAGGTGGTATCTTTCTTTCTCTCTCTCCCTTTTGGAGAGGGGAAACATTTCCTGGCTGTTTGTATGGTTTTATCGCCAGTCTAAGATTTTAATCCCATTTCTCTCACTGAGGACAAGACTGAGGTTTGGTTGGGTTTTTTTTTTCCCCGCCAAAATTAATTTCTGATTAAATCCTCCCTTTCAAATTCATTTGCTCAGTATGGCATTTGGTCAGCTAAACCCTCAGGCTCCTCTCTTCTAGTCCCCTGGTCAGAGTGCCCATTCTTAAAGAAAATTACCCAGAATAGTTCTTCATCACATCATTCCTAAGGTCTAGCTGTGAGGAGTTTAAATTCCACAGGTGGCATGGTCTGGAAAAATCTCTGGATTTAAGAGCAGCTGGAGGTCCCCCAGCATCCCCTGAGGCATTTACTTACATGTCAAAATAGGAATTGAGAACCTCATTTTTAGGGACATAAACATGGGAGCCCTTTCTCAGGTCCTGGAGTCTTAGAGACTGGGCTGCCATCCTGGTGGGGCCAAGGCAGCTGGCCCACCAGAGCCCTTCTGTGTTCTTCCTTTTGCTTTTGTGGGCACAAATTATTGCCTCCAGACATGGCAAAAACCTTGTGCTAAACAATACTAGGATATTTTGGGCTAGCTGTTCTCCTTGGAGAAGGAGTACTTAAACCATATCTGAAGATACCTGCACATAAGCAGAGTATTTCTCAGTCGCAGTTTGGGCCTGATACAAACCCACTTTTAATGGATTTTTTGGTAAAAACATCACAGGGGACTTACCAGTGTGGTAATTAGATTTTTGCTAGTAACTTTGAGCAAAATAATTTTTGTTTATTTGTTTGTTTTCTAGCCTTTTAAGACAGAATAGTTCAGAATTAACTCACTGCCACACTGGGGGCAAAAGTGTCTGCAGCTCTCAGAATTATATGGGATTCCACAGATCCCATATGGACAAAGACATCTCTCACAGGCTGGTAGCAGTTATGGAGAAGGACAGCAGGGAAAGGCTTGTTCCTGCTGATAAAACAACAAATTGAATGAGGTGGGATCATCAGAAAACAGAACATATTCATCAGTTGTGAAGGTGTCAGTTGTGAGGAATCCAGGCTGGAATCAGCCCCACGTGCCTGATTGGGGGTGTGAGACGGGAATGGTGATGAAGGGAAGGGACAGATGTAGGAACAAGGACCAGGGTTTGGATTTCTGATCTGCTGTGCAGCCAAGTGAAGTCCTAGTTAAAATGAGAATGCTCAAAATTCTGCCCAAGATCACCCAGAGATGACAGAGCAGAAACACACTTTTCATCTGCTTTTCTTCTCTCTCAGTATTGTCAATACCAGGAGCTGATGAAGGAAGCTTTAATGGACACATTTTCAATTTCTTTTTCTTTTTTTTTCCCATAGGTATTTTCTTATCAGCTCACCCATATCCTGGAGGACAGAGTCAAGAACAAGTAATGTAAGAAGATTCATTTGGCTGATACCTGAATTTTTTAGCTTTAAAAAGAGCAAACCAGATTTTTGGAAACCATAAACCAGCCTAAATTACTGGATCTCTTTCTTTAAGTGATGAAGCTGCTCTCACTTGTATTCATTCCCTCTATGCCCTACTTGCCACCAGAGCTGGGAATTCCTGTGGAGGTTTTTCTGCAGGATCTCATGGAGACCTGGAGGTCACAGTTACAGCCTCACACATTTGTGTGCTTGGGAATAATAATAATAATAATAATAATAATAATAATTATTATTATTATTATTATTATTATTATTACTATTATTTTGGCTCTTCCACTCCATGCTAGGGTCCAGCACCACAGCTCAGTGCTGAGTCCCTTTTGCTCATTGCCATTAGCAAAGGGAGCAAAGAAAGGAAGAAATTTTCTGTGAGAGTGGTGAGGCCATCACTGGAAATGTCCAAGGCCAGGCTGGACAGGGCTTGGAGAAACCTGGGATAGTGGGAGGTGTCCCTGCTCATGGCAGGGGGTGGAATGGGGTGGGCTTTGAGGTCCCTTCCAGCCCCAAACTATTCCAGGATTATAAAGGATGCTGTCCCAGAATCAGGACCTTATTGCTTCTGAGCTCTAACCAAATGTCACAGTGAGGGAAATCTGCCACTTTCACTCACCAAATTCATCTTTCTCATCTTTTCTCCCAGGCTTAACAGTTTGTTGGACATCATAGTGTCCATGTCTGTTTTGGTGGGCTACTCCATCACCACAGCAAGCTTTGTGCTCTACATGGTCAAGGAGCACCAAACCAAAGCCAAGCAGCTGCAACACATTTCAGGCATTGGGATGACAACCTACTGGGTGACCAACTTCATTTATGACCTGGTAAATAATTCACATTCCTAAATGCACCAGGAGGAGCATCACACAGCATGGGGGAAAAAAGTTCTTTATTTAAAATTGGTTGCCTAGACTTCTTATTGCTACCAAGAGTGTTGTGTAGTAATTGTTCTCCAAGGTATTGAGGACGATTAAATGTGAACTGCAGCACTGGATTCTGCTAAGCAGAGGCATTCCTGCTCTCTGGAGTGTGTGTAAAACACCCAGCACATTTATATGGGAGCAGCACAGAACAGGCTGCAGCTTGATTTCCATCCCAGCAACCAGCTGCTCCTCTGACAGCTTGCAGGGCTGGGTTTGCTGTCACCCAGGCTCCACAAATCTGGGGTGAGGCTTTGGGACTCGAGGCTACAGCCAGCCTGGGATCCC
This sequence comes from Sialia sialis, assembly GCA_009812075.1. Taxonomy (NCBI): domain Eukaryota; kingdom Metazoa; phylum Chordata; class Aves; order Passeriformes; family Turdidae; genus Sialia; species Sialia sialis. The sequence continues at coordinate 2,734,296 of VRYO01002326.1, forward strand.
TGGCTGGGGCAGCAGCAGGCATCCCACAGCTGACACAACCCTGCTGTGCAAAAACCCATCTCAGCATTACAGAATGCTGTCTGCAAGAGTCTATGTTATAAAGTTTTTAAGCCAAAGAAAGCTACAAATGCAGCCTTGCAGGAGCTGAGCAGTTCCTTTTCACAGTGCTGCATAGATGGACCTTGTTGAGCTCCCAGCACTGTGCTGCATTCCCTGGCATAGGCATGCCCTTGTTCCTCCTGAAATTAATTTTCCTCCTGAAGTTGTTTCCTCTTGGTGCAGAGGGTTAATGGCACTGTTGGAAAGCACTGCTGGGCCAAGAGGAAAAATGTAATGTCTGTAGCTGAAGTGCTTTGTGTCTTCTGCATTCCCTGAGGTGCAGGGTGTCAGACCTCCCCACAGGGAATGGGCAGTGCAGCCAAGCTCAGCTCCTGAGCCTGGGCTGCAGTGGTACCAGCTCCACCTATCCCACAAATTTCTGTTGATGTAGATCTGCAAGTGCCTAAAATCCCAGAGATTCCATCACTTTCTGAAAACAGGAAATCTTCATGGACATTTGGGTGACTGGTCCTTTTTGGTGCAGGGAGGACTAATGGCTGAAATCCCATGGGGAATATGAGCCAGAAATGCCTGCCTGGAGAGGCTGATGAGTGCCGGCAGCTGCACAAGGATCCCCATTTCTGCAGGAGGGCTGGAAGGGATCCCAAGGCAGTGTGGCCCCAGCCTGGCTCGACAGTGCAGCCCCGAGCTGCAGCACAGCAGGGAGGGTGGAGCAGCCCGTGCCTGCCTGATCCAGCCTCTCGCTCCAGCACTGCATGTTTGTAAATCAGCCTGTGGAAAAATCCCCGGAGTCCTTGCACAGTCAGGATTCAGCGGGCTGAAACTAATCCAGCGCTCTCGGCAACTTGATATTTCTCAGTGAATCCCTGCCAGTAAATTCTGCTAAATCCCCAAGCTGGGGAAGAGAGGAAGCTCTCCAGGCAGACATTCGGTTGGTCTCTGGCTTGACTCAACACTATAAAGACTAGATTTACAGGGCACAATGAAGTGGTCTGACTGCAAGGCTAACAGAAAACCCAAAGGGGTATTTTTCTTTCATAACCTTTTTTTAAGGTACTTTCTGCCCACAGTCCTCACTGCTGAGGCTTTTCCTATTCAAAGAGGCTTTGTGGGAGTTCATCTGCAATTCATCTGGGGAGAATTGAGAGCCCACCTGTGTTTGGTTTCCCTTACAAAAACCAAGCTGCATTTGTGGGACCAGATTCAGTCCTGGCATTGTTTCTTCTGTGTATTGTTGTAGGAAGGTATTTCAGAACTGTTGTCTTAGTAACATCTTCTTAATATCATTTTGCAGGTACTTTTTATGGTCCCTATTGGACTCTCAGTAGGAGTTATTTCAGCCTTCCAGATCCCAGCTTTCTGCAACAACAGTAACTTAGTGGCAGTATTTCTTCTGCTGTTACTGTTCGGGTAAGTGTGGAGCTTAGTTATTTAAATATCACTGCACAGGGTAAGGAACTGGATCCTGCAGGCTGCTGCAGTCTGAGATCCAGGGGAGGAATACGTGGAAAATGTTGAATTTCTCTTCAACTTGCCCTTCACAAACAGTGAATAAGTTGCTCCTTCCAGGAGCCGGGAGGTGAAGCACTGTTGTCATGCCTGCTTTATTCAAAGCAAACCCTACATGAGAATACAGAAATATTCAAGAAATATTCAAGCCCAAGCTGTAAGCAAATGCTTGCTGACCTCTTGCAAAGTTCAAGAGCATTTTAGTATCAGAGACTAAAATAAACAGCAGTAGCACAATTCTGGAAAACTTATACAAAACTCCCTGGCTTTGAATCCTCCAGGCCCAGTCTGTTTGTTTTCAGGTGGGGTTCCATGTTCAAAGTGTGTATCATAAACCTTTTCTCCAAATTCTAACAGGCACAAAGGCATTTTCCCTTTCTTTAAGCTCTGTAATGCGGAAATGTAGTTGCATGCCAGAACAGAACTTGAAGTGTTCAAAGCCAGGTTGGACAGGGCTTGGAGCAGCCGGACCTAGTGGCAGGTGTCCCTGCCCATGGCAGGGGGTGGAACTGGATGGGCTTTAAACTCTCTTGCAACTCCAACCATCCAATGATTCTATGTTGTCTGATGTCTTCAGTGGTTTGTTTTCCAAGTAGCCTTTGAGTTACCGTGTTTTTCTCTGCACTGTTGGTGTTTATAGATATGCATCATTTTCCTGGATGTACCTGCTGGCTGGGTTTTTCAAGGAAACAGGGATGGCCTTCATTGTTTATGTCTGTGTCAACTTGTTCTTCGGCATCAACACCATCATCACTCACTCTGTGGTGTTCCTGCTCTCCCAGGAAAAGGCCACGGACCAGGTAGGAGCCCCCCTAGTACTGAGCCTGTGGGGACACAGCAGGAGGCTTCTTGTGGGCTTGGTGGCTTTGATCAGGTCTGTGGCAGCTGGACACAGTCACAGGATTTCACAGGGTTCCCTACAGGCAGGACATGAGTCACATATGGATCTTGCTTGTCTGTAAATCTGCATCCCCAGCAAGGAAGGAAATGATGGTGACAGAGGGAAGAACATGAAAAGAGAGGGAGAAAACTGAGGACTCTCTTTATAACCACCGTAGTGATGGAAGATGAAGGACAGGAGATGGGTGGAGATGCTTGATAAAAAGTTGTTGATGGACACTTCAAACCACTGCTGAGCTCAGGGAGTGACAGCTGAATGTCACTGCTCTGAGTCTGACATGTGCAGCAGTGAACCCAGCACCAGCTGTCTGTCATTTCAGTCTGTAATGCAGTCAACTTCTCCCTGCAAGGGTGAAAAACAACCCAGAGACACTGATGATTCCCTAAGTAAAGCCCTCTCTAAAACTGAGCTCTCCCTGGGAATGGCTGGGATAAAACCCACACCTTACAATTAGATTTCTCTTTTCATGCAGGGCAATCACAATAGCTGGGTTGGATTTTTCTCTCTGTCTGGACAGAGTTTGTTCAGCAACCCCTTGGATTTTAGGGATATGCAATTATGAAAACACCTTTCATCCCTCTGTGCCCCAGTGGCAGGGAGTCAGTTCCCTTCCATGCTAATTTAGTACCTCTCCAGTTTGCTTTGTGCACTAATCCTTTCTTCTAGAAATTACCAGAGTTCTTTACTGTGAGACTGCTCTGGGCTGTTCTGCTGTGAATTAGCTGGAAAAGCCCTTCTGTGTCTAGAAAAGCCAAATCTTTTGTTTCATGGAGATGTTTGTCCAAGGAAAACAGACAGGGCAGTGCTCCAGGGGAGCAGGCTGTGCTGGACCGTTCGAGGGGCACAGTGGCAGGACTCAGCTCTGGCTTGTGGGTGGGTTCTGGGTGCTGGAGCAGCAGCAGAGACCATCCTGGGAACACTGGCTGCTGTTTACTGTGGGTGATCACAACCTCAGAGCTGCCTGTTGACTTTTATGACCTTGTGCCTGTGAAACGAGCTGTCTGCAGAGCTCTTTGCTCTCAATTTATCTCTGCTCTGAGACACAGGCAAATCCCAGTGTAATTGTTACACTTCAGTCCCACAGTAAAACCTATGAATTTATTCCATGAATAAAAGCAGTGACTGACTGTGCTGCTCTTTGGTTTTTTTCTTTGTTTTTTTTTTGTTTTGTTTTTTTTGTTTTGTTTTGTTTTGTTTTTTTATTTCTTTTTGTTTGTTTTTTTTTTTCCCAGGGCTTGCATGATCTTGCTGAAAATTTAAGGCATGTGTTCCTTCTGTTCCCACAATTTTGCTTTGGATATGGCTTGATTGAACTGTCTCAGGATCAGGCACTGCTGGGCTTCTTAAAAGCCTACGGAGTGGACTACCCTGACAAAACCTTTGAGCTGGACAAAACCACGTCCAAGCTGCTGGCCATGTTCATCCAGGGCACCGTGTTCTTTGCCATTCGTCTCACAGTTCACGACAGGATGATTCAGAGAGTCTGGAACAACGTTCTGGAGTAAGTAACAGCTTGAGCCACGTCCTGGGACCCGCCCCAGCCACAGCTCCCCGCTTTCATTCCGGGCTCCCGCACCATCACGGTCATACATTTCCAGGGCAATTTGTGAATGTGCGGTGAGTTTTCTCTGGCAGGAGTGCTGCTAATTAGAGAGGTGTAGTTTACCCCTGGAAGTTGGTGCTGGCTGGCACTGCAGCCCTGGGCTCAGGGTTTGGTGGGTGGATGCTCAGCTGTTGGTCAGGGCAGTCATTCCACTGACAGCCTCCTCAGTTTGGCTCTCCCCATGTCCTCTGCCCTGGGTGCTCACAGAGAGGAGTGAGAACATGCCTACCACCTGCATTAGGAGTGTGCCCACGAGACAGGACCTGCTCCAGCCCAGAATGTGTGCTGAAAAAGAGGGGCAAAAACCAGGAGGAGAACACTGGGTGGGAGCAAATACCAGGAGAGAATAGAAACTGTATATATGAGTATTGTGTGCATGCCCTGGGATCTATCCCAGCTGTTGGCTGTTGCTGGAGGGTGTCCCTCTGTGCCCTCCCCCAGGTTCCTGTTTGACAGAGTCCATGGCAAAGCCTCCCTTCTGCCACCCACGGCCGTAGAAGATGGAGATGTCCAGGCAGAGAGGAGCCGGGTGGAGTCTGGCAAAGCTGACTTCGATGTGGTGCAGCTCCAGAACCTCACCAAGATCTACCACCTCCCTCACAAACGCATCACAGCAGTGAAAAACATCAGCCTTGGCATCCCTGCTGGGGAGGTGAGTGAGGGAAGAAGGCTATGGGCACCTTCCTGTGTCACTGTCATCTTCTGGAATGGTTTGTTCTGCTCTGGCCTCTTCCTCTCTTTGCTCCTGGTAGATTTGGGTCATCAAGTAAGAGTTTGAAGACCCTAAAAAGAGAGAAAGTGGCTGGGAATTGATGGAGCTCTGTTCAGAGCAAAATGTCTGCATGCTCTGTTTGTACAGTGCAGTGTTGGGGGGGTCACTGGGGATCACCAGGTGGTAAATGAAGACAGCAGAACGTGTCCAGCTGAAATTACTCACCTGAACTGCATTGGGAGATGGTGAGTCAGGCTTATCTGCTTGTACTTTCCCATCAGGGGAAGACAAATCACTTCAGCTGAACATGCATTTTTATGAATCAGGACATAAAATTAACTCCAAAGAAAAAAACATTCTTTGGTCATGTCAGTGCAGTTGCCTCCCTGAGAAATGAAAAGACTGGAGTTCACAGAGTACCTCTGAGATCCAGAGAAAACTGGAAACCAGATTCTACCTCAGGCTGTGCACCTGACATGTGGGGAAGCTTGGAATTATTCTTTGGCACCTGATTTATTTGAATTGCCTGGGTCCTACTAAAATGAAAGGACAGTGTCCTCACACATTATGGCAGAGGATTTTTTTCTAAGCCAGGACTGGTATTGAGGTCTCTGACTTCTAGCAAAAATTCACCCTGATGCTGGTGGGATTTAGGGCATCATTCCCCACCTGCCAGCAGAAGCTGTGGCCCCAGACTTTGCCCAGATCCTGTTCCTGTATGTACCAAGGTGGGGAAGAGTCATGGATTGCTGTGCATCCCCAGCACAGGAGTACTTTCACATCAGCTGGTTTGTACTAATGATGGCCAAATAACAGTAATTATCAGCACAATGGTGATGGCTGATGCAACACTCAGCTGCCTATCTCCAACCTTAGCAATAAAATGTGGATTTTACCAGGAGACTCTGGAACTACACTACAGGGGAACAGTTCTCCATCTTATTAAGGAAGTCCTTTGGTGATACTGTGTGACAAACCACTGTGTTGATGAAGGTTTTAAGCAGTGCCAGCCCAAACCTCACTCACCCCATTCCCATGAGCAGCTCTGTCCCTGCCAAGGGGAGGCTTTGCACAGATGAGCCTGAGCTCCTGCAGAAATGCACCTCACAGTAAAAGGAATGACTCTACTGGAGACACATCCTTGATTCTTCACTGTATTAAACAAATGGTCCTATACAAGCTGGAGTATATTGCACCATAAACAACCTCCATTACAGCACTGGGATGATCCGAGTTCCTCTGGCAATTCATCTTGCTCAAGGGGCCAGAGAAAGAAGGGGCAAGGTGCACTGAGCACCCATCAGAGCAATATTTCTGCATTACAAATACAGCATGTTTCCATTTTGACTTTTCTTTCCCAGTGCTTTGGCTTGCTTGGTGTGAATGGAGCTGGAAAGACAACAATCTTTAAGATGCTGACAGGGGATATCGGAGCATCCAGCGGAAGGCTGCGGGTCCAGGATCATTCTGGGTATGGAGGATATGATCTCTGGGGAAGCAAATCAACCTGAGAGCAGTTTTTAAGGCTGGGTAGCAAAGGAAAAGAAATGTGAAAGGTTGAAATAAAACACTCAAACCAGAGCAAAAACAAATAAGGCAGGGAATTCATCCTTTGAAGGTGGCATGGTTGATTCCTAAGGAGTTGAATTTTGCTGTTCAGAGGTGTTTGTTCTGCTTCAGTCCATTGCAAATGGGATCGGGCTCAGATCCTCAGCAGTGTGATCCCACTTCTAAGGGCTTACCTCAAAGTTTCTTTAACAGGTGTAGACTTGATGGCAGCTGTGCCAGCTGAGGTGCTGGCAGTAGCTGGAGAGCTACATTCTGGACACACAGCCTCTGCAGAACTGGGGGTCTGAAAGCTAGAGCTCTGCATTTTCCTTCAAGGCTTGGAGAAGGGGGTAGGGAGGAGAAGAAAGGGGTTTTCTCCCTCCTCTTTGATTCCAGAGTGTGCTGGCAATTCAGCGTGTTTACAGTGACATGCCAACCTCCTTACACAGGTCCTTGAATGACATCAGTGAGGCCCACTGGTCACTCTTTGGGTACTGTCCTCAGGAGGATGCCTTGGATGACCTGCTGACTGTGGAAGAGCACATGTACTACTATGCTCGGCTGCACGGCATCCCAGAGGGGGACATCAAGGGAGTGAGTAACAAGGGGTTTGACTTGTAGCATTTTTGTCATTTGGAGCCTTTCAATTAGTCTTTCAGTGTGGTAATCCATGGCCTGGACATGTTGTGGAAAGCAGAACTCTTGCTCCCTAGGTTGTACTCCAACTCCTCCACCGGCTGAACCTAATGGCCTACAAGGACAGAGTCACCTCTATGTGCAGCTATGGCACCAACAGGAAATTGTCAACTGCTCTGGCTCTCATTGGCAATCCATCCATTCTGCTGCTGGTAAGAAATGGGTCCTTGTTGAGGGAGGAGGAGCAGGTCCTTGGGCTGGCAGGAGAACTTGGACAGTCTCACAAAACCTCCTCAGGCACAGCTTAAGGGACACTCGCCATGTGCCCGTGCTTGGCCTGACAGCAGAAACCATCACAGGAAAGTTCAGGTTCCAGCAAACACTCATATTTTATTTGAGGGCATAAGAGAGTGGCAAGTCATTCAGTTTCTCTGGAAGCATCTTCCAGAGGTCAAAAATAGACCGTATATTTGCCAATTAAACTCTCCTCATTCCCAGCTCTATCTTGTTTTTTTTTTCTGTCAGCTTACCTACACAGCCTTGCAAGAAAATCCAAGTCTCCAAAACTGTAGGAGAGCAAAGGGGCCGCTTCCCTCAGGATTAGAACATAACTGCTTTTCTAAGTTTGGCTTCCTGTCTTGTCTTTCACTCTGAATTTCTAGTTCCTCCATGGACTTACCCCATTGTTAAAACATAGCTTTTTGTGCAGTTTTCCCACTTGCTGTGTGCAGAGCTCTGTGAGCAGGATTCCCAATATTAAGTTGGATACTTAGTGGACATAAATATCCCTCGTCCCAACTTCCATCAAGCCCAGCACTGCTGCCTTTACTTCTGACACCTGCAGTGCTCCTGCTTCTTTGTGAGATACATATCTCAATAAAAATGGGAGGAGGGGGGAATTCCATCTGTACTAACTGCTGCCTGAGCCCAGACTTGTTTACCTTTTGGGTGCAAATTTCCATTCACTCCTGTCTTTCCCAATAGGATGAGCCAAGCTCTGGGATGGACCCGAATGCCAAACGCCACCTTTGGAAAATCATCAGTGAGGAAGTGCAGAACAAATGCTCAGTGATTCTCACCTCCCACAGGTAGGGCTGGGTTGCTCTGCCTCCCTTTTTGAGGTTAGCAGAAGTGTGGAGAGATCCATCCCTCACACTCCCCACTGGTCCTTGCACAATTTCAGGGCCCCGAGCTGTGACAGGTTTGGGGGTTTGTTGTGTCTAAATGTGGTGTCCACAGAGACCCACAATGCTTTAGGGAAGATCAGTGATGTTCTCCTGTTACTTTATCATATTTTTATACCTTCTTAATGGCTTACTGGAGTTTCTTGGTTGATTTTGCAGCATGGAGGAGTGTGAAGCCCTCTGTACCAGGCTGGCCATCATGGTGAATGGGAGTTTCCAGTGCATTGGCTCTTTGCAGCACATCAAGAGCAGGTCAGTAAAATGAACCTATTTCATTTTTACTGAACAGCCCCTGGAGCTACTGACCTACAGCTCTGAGTGCTCAGAACATGAGACCTGTGTTATCAAAACAATGACTTCTGCTTCATGTCTCATACAACACTGAAATTCTGTCTTAACTAATGCACTTTCTACTCCCTCACAGCCTGTCTTCCCAGAATGTGTCCCCCAAAGTAATCTGTTCACTGTTACAAATGAGAAATGCACCTTAGGGTTGAGCTTTGGTTTTATTAGTTATAACAATAGCTCAGCTTCTTACTAAGTTTCACTCCAGGTTAACAACCCTGACTCCATTGAAGCTGTACCGTGCCTGGATTAGATTTCCCCAAAGAGGCTGTGCAGCATTCTCAAAGGAGTTTCTTCATCTCTTTTTTTCTTTTCTGCAGTGGTAACTATGATTTTCTTTTTCCCCTAGATTTGGAAGAGGATTCACTGTGAAGATGCACTTAAACAGCAGCACAGTTTGCACTGAGACGTTGACAGAGTTCATGAAGTCACACTTCCCAAACACATGCCTGAAGGTAAGCAGGGCAAATGCTTTCAGAAGAGGCTTTCAAAATCCCTTCAAACTGACCAAGGAGATCCTTGCAAGGTGGACATCATAGATCTGAGCCCTGAGTCACACTTGTCACTCCTTCAGCTACACTGTCCAAGAGCTGGAGCACTCCTGTTCCTGGTGGCTGAAGTAACATCAGCCAAACAGCTGCAGTGACTGTAAGGCAGCTGTTAGGTGACCCTCTGTCCTGGGAATGCTCTTCCCACTGAAGCCTGGAATGGATGGAGGCCCCCTTTAGGTTCAGTGGGTCATGAGATGCTTACAGTACTTCCAGTAACTGAGTAATTGTAAAACCAGAGTAACTGAGTCACTAATCAATTAGAATTGTCTGTAACCTGATCTCTGCATGAATCAGAACTGCACACCTGGAGCTGGAAGATGCTATGGCCACCCTGGAGCTTCCAGCCTTGCAATTTAGTTGTGCTCCCCCACAAGAACTCCCAGTGGGGAAACACTGGTCACTAGCAGGCAATAACATTCAGAAGTCACCACAGCCCCTGCCCCTTCATCCTCCCATGGCACAGCTGTTGGATCTATTGGCTCTTGGCTTTCCCTCACCCCTCCTGTCCCCACAGGATCAGCATTTCAGGATGGTGGAGTACCACGTCCCAGTCTCTGCAGGAGGGGTAGCGAATATATTTGATCTCCTGGAAAGCAGCAAAGCAGCCTTCAACATCAGGCACTTCTCTGTGAGTCAGACAACATTGGAGGAGGTAAGGAATTAAAATGTGAGGCCATCCATTTAAAACTGCTAGCAGGGGAGCAGACTGATGGGAACACATAATGGACTGCTGCACACAATAGACTACAGTTTGAAAGGGATTTCCATCTATATTCCTCCTGGGGGTACTTTATCAGCACTGCTGCCTCCAGGTACCTCTGCTGTGGGAAACACACACACAGAACACTGCCTGGAGCATAAAGGATCTGTTCTTCCCTCTGTCACTGCCTCGTGGGTGTGAGTGAAGGGCAGGACTATGAATAACCCACAAGTCCAGGGCTAGGCTTTCCACCAGTAATAAAAATATGCTTAATTTCACTTTTCAGGTTGGAAGTTCATTTAGCATTACTCCAAATTTAGCTTGGGGGTTCATTCCTTTTTCCCTTGGAAAAACATTCCCAATGGCAGCAAAATCTCTTAGGGAGCACATCAACTGCAGGGATTGCCACATGGCCTATCCAGAAGAAATCTCCCTGTTGAGCATCAGCACCTGGAATGTTAGGTTTGTCCTAGAGAGAGGAGCAGAGCTGCAGCCCTGTAGTGCTGTGGATTGTGACACAGCAGTCTGGGAGGGGAGATCCTCAGTGCTGTTCCAGTAAGGGGCAGTGGCTGTGAGAGAAACAGGCAGGCAAAGCACAGGAAGCCCCAGCTCAAATTTTGTGGGAGGACAGCTTGGATTTGTGAATACGCAAATGTGATTGCAGGGAGTGTTCTGGTAAGAGTCCTTTCTGTATTCATTAGGTGCTGTTGAAAGGAAGGCTATTCCCTGTGATTTTGTACACCTCTCTTTACACTCTGCAGTTGTGTGCGCACAGATGTCAATTACACAGAGACAGATGGGTTTATGAAGTTATAATGGGACTGTATTACAGTGTGATCAAAATGAGCCACTGCATGGGCATTGCCTCACTGGTGATTCAGGAACCTGAGCTGCAGGACAATTAGGTTCTGTGCAAGAATGTCTGCCTTTGGATCCTGGGTGTCAATTCTGCAGTACAGGAGTGCACATCCATTTATTTACATGAGCCCATGGAAGCCCAGCAATTTGCAATTCTCAAATTCAGCATGAATCCATCCCCAAGCGCTCACAGTCAAATGAACAGCCATGCCTTTTTTATATTCATTCACATCATAAATTATTTATGCTGTCACATACTGAGTGTTTGCCTTTAAACTTCCAGGTTTTCATCAACTTTGCTAAAGATCAAGCAGATCCTGATGGTGTGGACGCAGGTCCTGATGTGACGCTGGACAGCTCTGACACAAGTAGCCAAGCGAGCACCATAAGCTCCATCTATTGAAGGGATCCACCCACACAGGATCATAGAATCTGGGGAAAAGGGAAAAGACCCTGTTTTCAGTGATTTTAGGGTGATAGAGATAAGCAGTCCCATTTTCTTAAAGTACTTTGTTTTTTGATATGCACTTAATTAATTTCACTAGGAAGACAGTAGGTGTTTGAGACTGGCTATGGTTACAAATCAGATTGGTCTTTCCACAGGTTCTTTCCTCCCCCAACTCTTGTTTTATGATCATTGTAATGGCTGTGAGGATTCAGACAACACCTGCTGCCTGTGGCTGTTTGCTTACAGCAGGCATGGCTGTGATGGAGCAGAGGAGCTTGGGCAGTGCAGGGTGTGTGACCACAAAGCAGCCCCATGGCCACAGAGGAAAGCCCACACTCCACTCCCTGCTCAGCAGCAGACTTCCTGGGTGACTGAAAGGGGCTAGGTTTTGACAGGCTCCCCCTGGGGAAATGGGGCTCATGGCCTTGCCCCTCCTCCCAGCGGGGCTGTGAGGATGCAGGTGTTATGTACTGACAGTTGCAAAGGCCATCTTTGGTAATGACATAGAGCTTATCTGGCTGTGTCAGCACAAATACAACGATTTTATAAGTTAGTGCTTCCAGTGGTTTTGGTTTATTCCTGTAGCTTATTCCAGCTCTGTGTAACTCCTCGAGTGAGTCCCCAGTCCCAGGCAGTTCCTGGCTCTTGGTACCCAGTGGAAGATGATTCCTCCACAAGCCCCTTTCTCCTGGCTGCTCTGGTGTAGCCGAGGGTGGTACAGGACAGGTCTGTTGGCTGAATGCTCTGACAGGAAGAAGCTCTTTGCTTCACAAGATTGTATTTCCCTGAGCACAGTAGAAGCAGGAGCATCCCCCTTGCTCAGAAACCCTCCATCTCCAGCAGCTTTGGCTCTCTATATCCTCTCCAGTGACCTCCTTCCCCAACCCCACGTGCTGGCTGCCCCCGTGACTCTGGAGCTGTGTTTTCCCACATAATAAGGCATCATTAGCTCCTGCTTCAAAGACTCTGCCTGCTGGCTTTAAGGGAGTGCTCTGCCCACTTCTGAGAGCAGCCCCCAGCAGCTGAGTTCAGCACACCACCACACACATCCTGCTCTCTTCCCCCAGAATGATTAATGGATAGAATAGTTTAATATGATTCTTTATTATATGTATCAGCATAAGGCCCCAGAGACTCGGGTTTGGGTCAGGGCATTGATGTACCTTCAAGCACAAAATGAACTTCAACTCTGAGCTCAATAAACTCGCTGTTGCTGGTAAAACAGACTGCAGATAAAGCCTTACCTTGTGAGACGTGGGGTGGCCCATACAACTTACCTGGGTTCACCCATACAGTTCCAGCCAGGTGGTTTCTTTTCTCTTTTTTTTTTTTTTTTTTTTGTTTGTTTGTTTTTTGGGTTTTTTTTTTTGGGTTTTTTTTTGAGTCAAAGGAACCTTTGATGAAAGCTGCAATGACACATCTCTGTTACCCTGACCGTAACTTTGACTAGTTCAGCTCCTTTGTGATGCCAAGGTTTGCTGTGATAATCGTGCAAGGAGTAGGTACTTTGTAAAATCCCAAACCCCTTCATATTCAGTGGGATACTGAAGTTCAGGGTTTAGCTGCTGCAAGGAGGTCACATCCTCTTCTTGGTCTTGGTGTAAACTTCTTACTGCTAGCAGGAGGAGTTTTATTATGGATTCAAAGTATTACTGAGCTTTGAATTATGCCTCAACCTGCTGACTGTAATTAAAACTGGGATGCAGCTTCTTTCCAGAATGCATTTGACACCTGCAGTTTATAAGTAACTGAAAATGCTGCCCAGACATCCATTGTAGCTTCTATTATTATGTCTCCAGCTCTGCAAAAGATCTTTTTTCTCATTTTCATTGCACATCTTACACAGATCACAGTATAAAATTAAGCTTTTCTCTAATGGAGGGCTTGTGCTCCCTGCAAAGGACTCGGAGCATGAATGCCAATGATTTAAATGCAGCCTTGTAATACCAATCAGAGTATTATTTTATTATGTCGATGGCTTTGCAACTGCCAATGAATGATGGATCTTCAGACTCTGTCCAGATGTACTTTACATGTAATTGAGGGAGACTGATACAAAACTATTCTTTTGTCCCTTCAGAGCCTACTAATCAAACAGGAAAAAAAAAAAAAAAAAAAGGAAGTGATTCATTGGAATACTTCAGCAAGTTGCAATTTAATTGTGTAAAATAGAGTTTTGAGGCGGGGAAAAAAGCAAAAAGCATCCTTTGAATTTCCACCCAGTTCTGGCATTAATAGAAACATCTGCTTCATGTGAAATGTGTCACGGCCATGATCTACGCTCCCGTTCTCACTCGCAGGTAAAAATAAACCATCTGCTCTTGCAATCAAATCTGTGGATATGGGTCCAAGCAAGGCAGAGTTTCTATACTGGGGGGAATTTAACTGAGGCCCGTGGAGAAGCAGTTAGAACCGTTTGGGGCTGGAAGCATCTGGCAGGGAGGCTGTATATAACGTCACCAGGGGGTGAATTACTATTCGTGCCACATTACAAACATCCCCATTCCCTGCAAAACCTCAGGTTCATCCTGTCCTTTTCAGAGGGACACACTCCAAGCTCAATTCTGAGGCAAAAACCTTGGAAGCCAGAACTGTGCTGCCTCTGAACACCAGTTCCATGCCTCCCATGACCTCTTTGTCTCCCTGAAAAGGGTCCAGGGGTGGCCAGGAATACAGAGCCCCAGCTGTGAAACTACTGATGAGCATTTGAAAGGTTTTGAGCAGGGTCTACAGGGCAGGGGAAAGATGAGGTCACTCCCTCATCCTTACCTATGGATGTAATACTGGGTGCCTCTCACTGCCAGCCCTCTCTGAATCCCCTCAGAAATTTTGGATTTGCAATTCTCTGCTTTCAAAATGAGCCACCAAGCTCCCTCTTTCCTCTGGTCTGAGCAGGGAGCTGAGATTGCTGCCCCTTGAGCGCTGTGTCACCTCTGCAGGAGCCAGAGATGAGTGCTGCAGTCCAGGGAAACAAGCTTTTCCCCTTCCTCCTTTAATGCAGTGTCACCTCAGTCACCCCATGTCTTTGTTTGAAATAAAGGTGTTTGTTAAGAAAGGTAAAAGCCTCTCTTGAAATGGACAATGTAAACCCTCTTCCTCTAAATTATTATAATTTTGAAATTAAGGAGTTCTCAGGCAAAGATGTGGGAATAGGAATAACAGTTCTTTGCTAGGAAAAACTTAAAATAGAAATACAGTATTGCAAAAAACAAACTCCAAGCACCCCATCAGTCAGGGTGTTGGTAGCAGTCCCATTAAATGGAGGCTGCAGTCCTGCAGTGACAGATGTGGTTCAGTTGAAGCAGTGCTTCTGCAGAAGGTGCAGTTTTCCTCTGAAGATCCAGTGATGATCTGGAAAGGTCTGGTTTTCCTCTGGAATCCAGTGGAAAAAAGGCCGCCTTGGTGTTCCAAATCTCAGTTTTTTATCTAAGTAGGAACTCCTTGGCTTCTCCCCCTGGCTGGAGCGTCTCCCAGTGGGATGATGTAATTTTATCAGTCATGCAGGGGGACTCAGTGGGCCATTGACAGAAGGTATCTCCCTGGAAGAAGGATGGGTTGTGGAAAGAGAAAGAACAATGCCCCACCTACCACCAACAGGTGGTAATAGAATACACATTTTTGGTCACATCCTGCTTTGCAAGCCAAGACAACCCAATAGCCCTCATGGAGGCAGCAGTGCCAGGGGAGCCCTCCAGTGTGGTCACACAGCCCTGGTGCATTAATTGGAACCTGGCTCCACTTAAAATGCTCCACCAAATCACACACACAAGGGACAGACAGTGCAGACACTAAGCAGGGCCAGGGAGTCAAGGAGGAATTTCAGAATTGTGTGCACTGGAGGCTGATTGAAGTCAGGTTTGTAATTTGAGCTGTGGACTTGGAGACAATGATTCAAATCTCCCTCCTGGCTCTCCTTCATTTATCACTTTGTGCTGTTGATGAGAGCACGGTGCTGCTCCAGCCTGATCATTGCAAATAAGTTGCCTGATATTGGTGCAAATAACCACTGAGGGCTGGTTTTGCAGAGTCAGAAAGGGTCTGGCAGGGGCTGGGGAAAACTGTTCAGTGTTAAGTAAAATATTGTAAATATTAATTCAAGGTCTCTAATGGGATTTTTAGTCCTTTCACGAGAGCTGCAGGAGTGGTTTTATTACTGGGTCAGCTCAGAAAACATGTTTACAGCTCAGATGAACACATCCTGGTAAACAAAATTCAGTGACTCTAAAGCTTAGGAGCTGGTGGTGCCACACACCTGCAGCCTGTGAGGAGTCACTCCGGGGATCCAAAATTTGTGGGATCCATCCTCATAACAGGCTCAGAATGGGGCTTAGACTGTTGTAGGAGCTTCAGCTTCCTTCCATTGCTGCAACTTCACTGTGAGGCTTTTTGGCTTTTTACAAGCCAAGAAAAATACCTATCTCTTCAGTTAATAGGGGAAGGGTTATTTTGTGAGCTGGTGGAAAAAGAAAAATGCGTTTTGGATGGCAAGAGCACATAGCATGATTTTACTCCTTTGTTGGTTTTTTTGGGGTTTTTTTGTGGATAACAGCTGTGATCTTGCATAGCTTTAACAAAGTATCAACAGCATATTAAACGTGAACACGACACAGAAAAACAGCAGGGGAATGACCAAAAAAAAAAAATTCACCAGAATTATTATTCCATGCCAGTATTTAAATAAAAAACCCCCCTCTAATTAATTTAGTTGTTCAGGAAGAGGAAAGAAGGAAGATGGCACTAAAATAATAAGAACAACATTAGTAAGGGACACAGCCAGCTCTTGCTGTTGGCTCTGTTCCTCATGCTACTCACATACACTGCACTGGGAAGGAGGGAGCATGATGGGGAGTGCAGCCCATTTTGAGCCAGAACTGACTCCTCAAAATCTCTGCACAAGATCACTCCAGGGAGTGTTAGAGTTTTGGGGCTGGAGGCTGCTCCATGTACAATCCTGCAGAGCCTGGATGGTGGCATGTGCCAGAATGGAGAGTCCCACTGGTTGAGCTGGGGTGAAGGACACAGATCCTAGTGCCTGAAACCCATGGAGCAAAACTTAAAACCAGTTCCCTCTCCCAAGTGCTCATCCTGGGGGATGCAGCCCCCACTTCACTGCTCACTGCTGCTGGAAAGACCCTTCTGGAGCAAAGCCTTCACGAGGAAAAGCAATCCTAGGGTGACAAGGAAATGGCAGCGCTCCCACGAGCTGTAAGGCTCAAAGCTACACACCCACCATCTCCCCAGCCTCAAGAGTCATGGAGATGCTTCAGCTGGAAGCAGTGAGTCTTTCACTAGTCCAGCAAGTTGGGTAGAGATGAAGCATGTCTTGGAAAGAGTTCAGGTCTTCACTGACTTCAATGACAAAGAGAAAAACTAAGGATGGCCACAGCAATTTATGAGAATGCACATGAGATGAAATCCAAGCGAAGACAGGGTAATAAATGAGGCTCCATTAGCAGGTCAAGGTGAATTCTCAGCCCTCTACTCTCCATGGCCTGGTTGTCAGGGGAAGGGTTTTTGCCCAGCCCTCTGCTTAAGTGTGCACTGCCTATTTCCCAGCCAGACAAACAAATTGAAGCACATCTAGTGTGTGACAGGAGGAGGAAGCAGGATGATCTGCCTCTCCATAACCAGACCCAGCTGGGTTATTCCTGCAGAAGACAGCAATGAATTTAAGTTAAAATGATACCAACCAGATTGAAAAGCAATTAAAGGAGTCCCCTTAGGGCTGCACATCCAATTAGTAGCGTACCTTTAATTACACCAGTGCAATTTCAAACACACACGTGCTGAGAGGGCCAGCAGCACAGAGCTGAAGCCTGTCTTGTGACCCATATCCATGAGATCCCAGAGGACGCACACATGGGTTTGTATCACCAAGGTCCCCCAGGGTGGCCTGGGAGCAAGGAGAAACACAGACACCTTTTTCAGCTTTGTAAGAGCAATTTTCTCCAACAGACAATTGCAGGAAAACAATTAAGATCCAGGTGCTTCTTAAAGGTAAGAGTTTTCCACACTTTTTTGTACAAGACATTTCTCTCTTGCAGTGCCAGAATGTACCCTGCCTCCAGGAACTGTGAAAGTTAAAGCATTGGAGTTGACTTTGATAAGAAAACTCATTAAAAAATTAACAATGCAAACATTAAGAATTACTAGAAACACCAGAGCACTTCCAGCTGTCCCTTGGCCATCTTTGTGGAGTTACATGAAGTAGAAGAGCTCAAAATACCTCGCCCCCTTTAACCTTGAGCATCATGCCAGCCCCAAAGCAGCCAGCTGTGAGTCTGGAGTATGGTCCTTGGTCTGGAGGCTTAGTTTAATTTCTTGTCAAAGCCTGTCAGACTGCTTCCCCAGATTCTTATTTAAGAAAGAGAGAAAATAAAGCTGGAGGAGGCTCTCCTTTGCCCACACCACAAAGCCTGAGGGCTGCCATGTGTCAATAGCCCAGGTACCCCAATGTAATGCAAGCTCACATCAACTAGCACCACACTGAGCCCTGGGATCAATTCTGAGAGGTGCAGGGAAGCAGGTGCTTCATCCATCTTCACATGCTCCTCCTCAAGTGTTCCTTTAAGTACCTTCAATGCCAGTAAAACGAGCCAAAGTTGAGAGCATAGGCTTAATCAGATTAACAATTATAATCATTCCCATCCATCACTGCAAAGCAGCAGCGGTGCCTCCAAATCCATTCTGCTCCAGGAACCCAGGGAATCAAATCCATACCTGATCAGCCAGACAAGGGCAGCTCCAGGCTTGCCATTAAGAGGAAGAGAGAGCCATTGCTCAGCCTGACTCCTTTATTAATTTCTTTATGAGCCTCCAGAGCCTCCCCAGAAGTTATTAAAGCCTCCCTGAGGAGCAGAGTGCTGCATAGGAAGTGATTCCTCCTGGGCTAGTGCTCACACTGAGATAATGCCCTGTGTGAACACACCAGGGCATGGGCACAGACCTGTCCTCTCACCTGCTTTCTGCAATTCACCATTTGATCATCCTCATTACACACTCAGCAAGGGGCTTTCCCCGCCATAATCAGCTCTTTGTTTGGCAGCAAAGGCAAAGCTGGGATGTTTGTTATAAACCACCCTGGTGTCTTTTTGGGGGACCCTCCTGCTCCTCCGAGTTGGGTTATAAACTTGGATGTGTGAAATCAGGCAGGATTGGGGAATACCATGGCATTGCAGCAATGGGGAGGATTTGGGCTGAGGACCAGGCATTGTATAAGCACGTGCAACCTTTAAAGGTCCTAGAACTGGAGCTGGGCCCCAGATACCTGCAGGGGTTGGAGATGTTAGAGGAGGAATGGGATAGTTTGCTCCGTGCCTGCTGCCCTGCCTTTCCTGACTGTGCAGGCAGCAGAGCAGAGGGATGCAGCTTCAGACTGAATTAATATTTCAACCATTCTGGAAATCCATGTGCCAGAACCACGTGACTCTGCTGGCCTACTGGAAAATGTCATTACTGGGTGAATGGCAGTGACCTGTGAGAGCAGGAAACCTTCACAGCTCCCTTGGAGAGTCTTGGTGTTATAAGAGGTCATTTTTCCACTGTGAATATCCTACACAGGTGATTTCAGGGCTTGAAATCAGCTCATATATGATGCTAATGTAATGCCTCTGTGAATAATACAGCACCACTTCTCCCATGAAGTGAAATGGGAGAGACAAGTGTCTCCCCTGGGCTGGTAAGTTTCTGTGTCACTCACCAACCTCATCCTAATAAATCAAAGCTGCTGTGTGGTACTTCCCTCCCAGCCCCTTTGGCATTGTCTGGCTCAAGCAGGAATTTTGGAATGACCTGGCTTGGGCTGTGTGGGGGAGTACGCCAGCCTGTGTGGTTATACAAGTCCTTGACATCAATTTAGGATGTGGGATGTTTTCCCATGCACCAGCCAGAGGTGCTCTGCACCAATCTAGTGCAAACAGGAGGGTCTGTGCCAGGGCTTTCCCATCCCCACAGGCCTGTTTGCAGACTGGGGCAGGAAAAAGGAGCCTGTCCAAAGGGTTGGGATGGCTCCAGGCTGGGGAGTCCTAGCAGCAGGATGGGGCAGTGTGGGTGCAGGGCTGGGGACATGCACTGGCTCTGGGAGGGCAGAGGAGCTCACAAAGCATCCTGCTTCCCTCAGGTGGATCTAGAGGAGGGATTACAGGAAAAAACAGAGTACAAAAATGTGCATGGTACATTTGAGGACAGACCCTGATAATCCAGAGGGGAGGGTGCAGTGGTGTCAGCCACTGTCATGGTTTGGCTTTCTTCCCTGCAGAGGCTGGAGAAGCCAGACCTGCCCTCATGGTTCACGGGTCAGACCACTGTTTCTTCTGGAAGTTTATGGCAATCCTATTTGTGGATTAAAATGCAGCTGTCGAGGCTGCTGGTACAGGATTTAAAACCTGGCCTCAAAATACAGGGGAGAAGGAGAGCTGAGTTCGCCTTTGATGTTTGCAAGTGTAAACTGCAGCCCTGAGCTGAACACACTGTTAATAAGGATCATTAATCATCAGCTAAGTGCCGTGCAGTTGCTGTTATTTACTGTAACAACATAAATCATCAGGAGCCGCTATCGTGTTAATTTGGATTTAGTATGGATTAGAACGGAAAAAATATCCTCACCTATTTACAGAATACATAACTTTACTTGCAAACACATACAGATGTGCTGTGCCTTTTGTTCCTTAGTTTCCTCCAGCTAGGAAGCAAGTCGGGAAAACGCTCTGGGAGCTCTGCATGTGAAGGATTGCTCAGGCCAAGCTGCAGCCCAGCAAAATCTGTCTTGAGCTGACACAGTAAATCAGCACCAAGGGGGAAAGCAAGAGCTGGAGGTCTTGGACCTGTTTCACCACCCCCCAGCCCTCCCTGCAGCCCCAGGGCAGGGCACAGTGCTGGCACTTCCCAGCTGCTGGGATCCATTGCATCCATGGATCTCCGCAGTAACTCCACTGGTTTCCTTATTTTTTAATCTGCAGCTCAGCTCGGATTTCACATTTAAAAAGCACCGGGCATGGGATTTGTGGGATGCTGGAGCCTGCTGCTCCTCCCTTTGGGAGGAAAGCTTAGCAGGGAAGGAGCATTTCATTTTAGATTAAGTGAGCATTACCCACATATTTCATATTCTCCAGAAATGTCAGCTGTACTCCTTGCTGGTGTATTATTTTTCCCCCCTGATTTGACTTTATTCGAGCTAAAAGGTGGGGCTGAGACACTCGTGCACCAGAGCAAGGCTGGCAGGGCACCAACACAACTGTACTTGGATATTTTGCATGTGGAGCCCATGCCAGATTGGCTCCATCCCTCTCCACAGATCATTTCTAAATTTGGTGGTGACACAGCTTCCCTGCCCGGGGATCCTTATCTCAGTACTTGGGCACAGCATCAGTCTCTGCCCTCAAGCACTCAGGCAAAGTGGAGATGTCTACTCTACCTTCCAAAATAACTTACATTTTTTTAAGTGAGGCAGGTTTGTTGGTAAGCAATCACAGCAAATTTCTTCCCAAAGTCAGTCCAGCACTCACAATCCTGGTTATCTGCTTTATCCTGGTGGAAATGGAGGTGCAGAGCCTGACTGAATGTGTGGAGATCCCTGACCCACCTCATGGAGGTCACCAGTGCTGCTTCAGCTGGAGGTTAGTCCTGGTTAAGAAAGGGGCCTTGATATCTGGGAAACAATTATGGTCCGCATTTTTAAAATGCAGAAGAGAAATAAAAAGAATTTGATTTTGTGGGGTGGCCCAAAGATTTCCCTTAGGCTTGAAGCTGCAATGATGCATTTAGAAACAGTCACAGGTAAAAAGAACAAATGCAGTGTTGCACCTGCAGTTTGACTCCATCCTGTCTAAAAAATGCAAGTAATTGCCTTTAATGGTCTCTGTCATTTTTAACCTGTTTTGTGTGTCCCAGATGAACAGACATCAAACCAGGGTGAATTTCTCCAAGCGTTGAGCCAGAGCTGAGGTTTGCATAAATTAAAACTGGGTTAATTGTAATAATGCCAGTGCAATAGGGATTGTATAATAAGATTAATTAGAGGGGGGCTAATAAAAGGGTTCAAGCCACAGCAGGACAAAACCTGCATCTAGGTTCTTCACTGGTTTCCTTAGACTTGTCTCCCACTCAGCTCAAGGGCAATCCAACACCTAAAAGCTGCTGCAGAGCCTTGTCTGTGTTTTCTGGAGCATCCAGGCTCGCCTCGCACCGACCATATGTCTGTCTCTGTCTGCTAGCAGATTGCACCAAATATTTTCCTTTTTCATGGTGGCTGAGCAAACAAACACCATCTGTGGGGCCTGCCGAGGGAAATCCTGCCCCCCTCAGAGCCAACAGGAAGGCAGCCACACGTGTCCATGGGGCTGACATCTCTGACATCCACAGAACTTCCCTCTGCTCCTCATCGCTGAGTTGAGTCAGGACCTGGTGTTCTGCAGGTTTAAATTCAGGTTTTATTGAGGAAAGGCTGGGTGCCATCAGACCAGACTGCCCAGCCTGAGCCAGGTTAGTGGGACTGCCTTGGGGAGGTGGTAGGTGGAAGAGGGCAAGAAGGCTGTTTTCTGGGTGGCTGTATCTTGGATGTATCCACCCTGCTGGGGGCTTTGAGCATTTTCCAGCCATGCTGAAATCCCTCAAATCCCAGGACAGATGGGGATTTTTGGTCTTGCTTGACCTGCTTAAAACCAGAATTTTTGGAGGGCCAAGCTGATGTGGGATGCAAAGTGGAAACTCTGGGGGGCACCACTTGGTAGGGAGGGTCTGTGTCATCTATCTGTGTACTCTAGCACTGGAGCAGGGGAGCATCAGCAGTTATGGCAGCAAAGGTGTGAGCATGGTCCCCAGCTGGGCACAGGGTTTTCTTGTGCCTTGCTTTACTTGTCTTTCTGCAGGAAATCCCTTTTCTGGCCAAATCAGAAGGGTAATTTAAATTTTGTAAAATCCCCCACAGTTTTGACCCATGTGGGCATTGACAGAGATCTCCTGGTGGGCGATGGGCAGGTGGAAATTACCTGTCACCTCTGCTGCTTTTCCACTATGCTTCTGCAGTGCTGGGCCCAGACCTTGTGCTCTGACCAAATCTTTTGAACAAGTGCCCTTTGGATTTAGCAATTCACACGGTGAAAGCAGAACCAATGAACCACAGGCTTCTCTGCTGCTGCCTTTAATTAAAAATGCCATGTCTAACACCAGCAGATGTTCCTGCTATCGAGACTCAAGGAATAATTTAATGCCATGTAATGCAATGCTGACTATGCTGCTTAGTCTGAAAGTGTAATAGACTTTATTATTATTATTATTATTTCCTTTCAGAGATCAAATCCCTCAGTATTTGAAATCTCAAAACTTGGTAGTCTAACAGCCCTAATCAATTCCTGCACTGAATGATCTCAGCAGCCCTGTGTGTGTCAAACCAGCGCTGCAGCCCACGACGCCTCCACAACCACAGTGAGCTCCAAGAGCTTTGGGTGTGAAGCAAAATTGGTCCCAGAGGGGTGGCCTGAGGAGCAAACCAAGCCTGTTAAAGCCTTTGATTCAGACTTTTGGGGAGAGAGGGCATTCAAAGATGAGGCTGCGCCTCCTCCAATTTTTTCTTCAGTCTTCTGACGAAGAGGATCCATCCTGGCGCTTGCTGTGGGAGTTGAGCACCCTTTCCTGGCAGGATGCAGAGGCTTCAGGATGTGCTCTGTATTCAGGTGGATGAGAGCAGAGGGATCCCCTGTTCATGGAGCTTTGGCTCTTTCAAACCCCTAGGAAAACAACTGATTTACAAAACTCAGTTGAATGGCTTCCCTCTGCATGCTCCTTCCTGTTACACCATGAATCACATAATAATCGTATATTTGTTGAGAAACAGCTGGGGAGCTTCACTAAATGAATAAAATATCAGGTAGTGGTGTATTTCCATAAAAAGGTCTTTACCAGATGGGCAGTGCTTTGAAATGAAGGATTTTTTACCTTCCTCATCAGCCAGGGAGCCGAGCCATCCCTCAGCGCAGGCTTGGCTCCAGAGCTCAGCATTTTTTTTGTTTGGAAATCCCATTTCCAGCCCAGCACGGTGAGGATGAGCCTTGCCTCAGCAGGGTACGGAGCCGCTGATTCATGCACGCCCCAAACGCCGCCGCCTCACTATATCACACCACTGCTGAAACCCTTTTACTGGCTTCCTGTCATGCAACAAATTTATTTTAAAGTGTGTGGGCCTTAGACTGCCTGGAATGGCTTTACTTGTACTTTAAATACTGCATAAACCAAATTTAGAGATATATTTCTTGCTTCCCTCTGTTCCCCCCCATCATTTTTTTTGGCTTCTGACTGTCCAACTGCTTGCAGTAATTCACAGCTGAAGAAGACATTTCTTAGATTTCCAAGAGCGCCAGCTCCTTAACCTTTATGAAATTAAGGAGAATGAATCATTCGTGACTTTTACATCTTTCTTGAATGCAAGTATTTGTTAGATGCAGGCTGCCCAGGGCAGTGCTTTGCCTCAGTTTAACTTAGTTATAAATGTTTGTAAATTCCCACATAATGTCTCAGCACAATGGAAACTATTGCATCTGTGGATTTATTGAGAGAGACACTAAACATATTTCAGCTGGAGGAAAGGAAGAGGAGGCACTTATCTGGTTTACTGTGCTATACAGTATATATTGGCATCTCATATTTTGTGAACATAAATGCCAGGTTGGCTCAAGAGATCTATGGATCAAGTGCTGTTTGTAACCTGCTCTGAACACTTCAAATTGCATTAAAAGTTCATCTCAGCAGTGAGGCCTTCTGCCATCTTTCAGGATCCCTGGTGCACTGGGAGATGCTGGGAGCTGGGTTTTTGGAGCACAGGATGGGCCAATTAAAAGGATGTTAAGGTTGCACCTGGCAGCTCTTCATTCTTTAGGGGAAAACAACAAACTTAGCTTATTTTGTGAGTTTACCCTGATTTTGGTAATGTGAGGGAGCAGATTCCTGTGCACCCGCTCCACCAAGGAGTGATGCGTCCCTTGCTGTCACCCTCCTCCTGCATCAGCTGTGTTGGTGCATGCACACAGGATGGGAAGAGGCACCTGGATTGCAGGGCTTGGGGACAAGCTCCTCTTTGGACAGCACAGGCCCAGGGCACCTCTGCCTTCGCCCAGGACAGGAAAGGAGGCTGCTGTGTCCTGAAGCAGCTCCTTGCACTCAGATCCAGTCAGACACACATCCGAGCCTGCAAGCATCCAATGGAATTCACAGAATCACTGGGTTTGAAGATACCTCCAAGATCATCGAATCCAACCCATGCCCTCACACCTCAACTAAAACCATGGCACTGAGTGCCACATCCAGTCTTTTTTAATACACATCCAGGGATGGTGACTCCACCACCTCCCAGGGCAGACAATTCCAGTACTTGATTACTTTTTCCATGAAAAACTTTATCTTCCTTTGACAAAACTTGAGACTGTCCTCTTGTTCCTCTTGGAGAAAGAGATCAACCCCACCTGAGCAC
>VRYO01002326.1:2759809-2814600 GCA_009812075.1 Sialia sialis
AATAAATACAAATGAAAACTTATCTCTTCCCTTAAAACAGCAAGAAAGGTCTGTCCTTCCTAAAGCTACAACAACATCAAATTAGGCTTTCTTTGCACACAAATTTTCAGGAATCTCTCCATGGATTCCTCTCTCATGGATAGGGATCGGGAGTTACCATGAACACAGAGAGCGTGATGCTGCTTCATCCTGTGATGCGCCGTCCAAAGTGCTGAGAGATTTCACAATTCCACATCCTGTGTGGAGCTCGCTTCCCTGCACCTCTGGCTCATATTAGTAAAAAAAGATACATATTTACCTTCCCTAGATTAAAAAAAAAAAAATTCACAATTTATCCTCAGCACACTTCCCTGCACCTCTGGCTCATATTAGTAAAAAAAAAAGATAAATATTTAAGCCTTCCCTAAGTAAAGAAAAAAAATGATAAAATTCACAACTTATCCCTGGTGCTCAGGAGCCATGGAGGGAACAAGCTACAAAACCAGAGGAGTGTGACACTTGAAAACTGGAGAACCTCCCTCTTGGAAGACATTAATAACTTACTAAGAAATGCTCTCAGCCCTGATTCAACACCCATTTAAGTAGAACTTTTTGTGTCTAGATAAGGTAAGGCTGGGACGCTCCTCTGATGGCTGTTTTCTACGACTGTCCCAAACCAAATTTTGCAGCTCCACAATGCTATGTCCTTTCATGATGAAGTTCCCTCAAAGAATAACTCGCTTGCTTTAATCATGTTTTCTCCGAGATTTATGGCTTGATGCTTATTCACTGGCGGAGCTTCTCCACGTGAAATGTCAGTAAGCCTGTTATAAATTGCTGCTGGCATTCCTGCTCTATCTTTTACTTGGCCAGGAATATTTCCACCTGAAAGTGATAAATTCCTGCTATAACTGCTTTATGTGCTCCAGTAATTACGCTGTAGAGGGATGGCGGGGGCTGTGTCTCTGTGCAGGTACCTCCTAAAAAACCATCAAAAGTGGGTGATTGGCCTGGGGTGCTGCAGGACACACAGGCTGAGGGAAAAACCACCTTGGAAACCCGAAATAATGGTGGCTGGTGAGGTACCTCTGCCAGGGGAAGCTGAGGGATGGGTGGAAGAGAGAGAAGAAAATGAAATGTTTAAACTGGGGCAGGTGCTGTGCCTAGGCTGGGTGCTAGATGTGAGGGGTGGGTGCCCTCAGCACCACAATGCTGAGCCCACCCATGTGTGTAGGGGATATTTTCTCTGTTTTAGACATATTTAGATATACAAACACTGGAAAGACGTGCATAAGAGCATCAGGTTTGGGTATGTGATCAATTTGGATGCTGCTGTGGTATCTGAGACCAACAGAATATGAGGTTCAGGAAGGCCAGGTGGGTCCTTTGGCCACAATAACCCCTGCACCTCCAGGCTGGGGCAGAGGGGCTGGAAAGCCGGGAAAGGCCCTGGCGGTGCCGGTGGAGCAGCTTGATTGCTTGCGCCGTTTGATATTCTTAATGACAAAATAGCCCATTTTTCCCCAAGACTGCCAAGCCATTCTTTCAGACCTAGTTCCCGGAAAGTTTAACAGCCTATTTTCCCTATAACTACTGAAGACTCCCACCCATCGAGTCGTACGCGAAGACATTAGCACTCATTTTGCGTTTGTGGAATCCCCCACCCGGAATTTCGCCCACCCCGCCATTTTCCCCAGCCCGCCCCTCACGGGCGGCCCCGCCCCGCTCCCGAGCGCGGGAAACGCTGAGGGCGGGGAGCGGGCGCGGCCCCCGCGCCTGCGCAGTGGCGGCAGGCGGGGGATTCGGAGCGGCGGCGGGAAGCGCTGAGGGGAGGCAGGGCTGAGCTCGGAGCTGATGAGAGAAGCGCTCTGAGGGCAGCGATGAGGGAGGCGCTGCGCGGACGCTCGGGCAACCAGCCGGCCCCGAGCAGCCCTCTCTGCCCCACCGCTCCCTCCATGGCGCACCCTTGGTCCCACACCCGCGCCGCGCTGGGGCGGCTGGAGAGGGCTCTGAGCTGCTCCCGCTGGTAATGGATGTCCTCCTTTCCTCCCATCCCTTTTCCCCCTGCCGTGTGGGCTCCTGTGTTAAAAGTGCTTTTCTCCCTGCTCTGCCCACAGCGCTGGTGTCCTGCGGGAGCCCGTGTCCCTGGGGCAGTGCGAGCATGTCTTCTGCCTGTAAGTATTGTGCTGTGGAGAAAGGGCAGCGGTGCCGGGGGGCTGAGGGGCAGAGGAACGCGGGAGCTGCTGTTCCCCTTGTTCCCAGCTTCAGGATGTTGGCCAGGTGTGAAGGGAACTCTCACTGTGATGGAGGGAATTGTCCGCTTGTAGTGGGCTAGAATTCCAAAACAGCTCGCAGCTCTCATCATCCTCGACTCCTCATTCCTCGCATAAAGAAATAAAGAGTAGCTTGGAAAGGTGTTTCCTGTTTCCAAGGGGGTTTTCCTCTGCCCCAGAGGGTTGGGTGCTGCTTGTTTTTGGTTTGGCCTTCTCCCAAGGCTTTGCTCCTTCAGATCTGCCTCTGCGCCTGTTCCTGTTTTCACACCCAAACACATTGGCATAGGCAGGCTTAGAGTTGGTCAAATAATCTGAGGGCTTAAAAAAACTGACTTAAATTAGAAGCATCGGTGATGGTCGCTTGTGGTGGGACAGCTCACTGCATTGTCGATACAGAGACCGATACGTTTGTGCCCCAGAACCTTTGGGTAAGGTGGTGGAGCCTTTTTGCAGCCATGTGGGTCACTGCTCTTCCCACGGGGATTTAAAAGTTTTGCTCTGTGTCTTAGAGTTTCTGTGCACAGCACAGGTGTAAGTAGTCTGATAAAATCCTACCTTTGTTAGGGTGAAAGAGAAGGACAGTGTCTAACCTCTGCTTGTAAGCTAGCAGATACTCAGCTTTGCTCCCTGTTAATCCATAAAAAAAAAACCTGAGGAAACCCTCCCTCCCCTATGGATGTGTATCCACTCCTTATCTTCAGCTGGCTTTTCTAATAGGAGCTTACAGTGTTGAAGGCCTGAAAGGTAAAATCCAAACAGAATATTTACTGGCTTTTTAAGGAGTAGCTGATTCTCAGCATCTCTTCCCCCAGGGTGGACCAAAAAACCCCAGTGGGGTTTTTGAAGAAAAAAATTTCCAAACATCAAGAGGACAATACAGTTTGTATTGACTAGCCTGGAAAGAATAGCTAACAGAAGTCTTAAGCACTCATTAGCAGTTATTTCTTGCTCCAGCAAAAGGAGTTTATTTGCTAATATTGTTGTGCCTGACCTTTTAGCAGTGATTTCATCTGTCCTTTGATGATTGAGTCTTTGGCAGTGGCTATTTTTTTAAATAAACCTAAGGAAATTCAGATTAATTTCTTTAGAAGCAAATTAGGTATTTTCAGTAGTATTTGCAGTTATTCTCAAAACTAAACTACACAGAATTACAGCATGTTTGCCACACCTTCATCATCTCTGCAGTAAGTCCAGGTTGCTGCTATTTCAGTTACAACTCAGTTATTTGCCTGCATATTATTCATTGATGTCTAACTGTTGTATGACAAATTTCCAGTACCCTTTTTGTAATGCTGGAGTCAGAATGAGTTAGGTTCTTTTGTATCTGGAACTTTTAAAGGAACAGTCTCAACTTTGATTTTAGTTTTGTTACATTTGCGGTGCTGTTAACATTAATTTCTGTCAAGTTGAAGTGTTGTGAATTGATGTGAACTGATCCTGGTCCACTGTTGAAGACAGACATTTATTAACACACATGGGGAGGACTGGAGTGAGTGTCTGGGGCTGGCTTTTGAAATATGGAGTGAAAGATCTGCAACTAATGAACCGACCTGTACTCAGGTCACACATAAAACAACCCATTCTCCCTCACCCTGGTTTTGTTATGGACAGGGACATTTATCTGCATATATAAATGATACATAAAACTGCAGTTTCGTTGGGGTAGCTGCAGATTACCTGCAGTCATTACCAGTTGACTACAAAACTCCAACAGCTGCACATAATTAGGAGATGTGATGTTATGAAAGTCATAAAGGTCATTTTGCATTTCCTTTGCAGTGCTTTTTACGGGGGTGGGAAGCCTGAGGCCAGCTTCCCTAGAGGAGCAGACCTGGTTGGCCCTTCCCTGTGCTCCAAGTGATTTGTCAAATGTCATCCAGGATATGCTGGAGCCTGTGCTTCAGTCTCCCAATCACAGCAGTGCCTCAGCCACAAGGTCCTCTGCCTATTTAAAGCACCAAACACACCTAGCAGCAATTTTTGCACTAGCAGTGGTCAGGTAACTCAGGCTGTTGAAACTGATTCAGTCTTGGCTGTGTGGAGCTATAACCTCTATTTAATAGGGTAGATGGGAGATGAGATGTGCAATGGCCCTTGAATGTTGCGGTTCAGATGGCAAATCATAAGGTCTAATCAAAAGAATAAAAGGTTTTAGGCTGGTTTGGGAAGAGTAGTGTTAATGAGTAAATTTGTTTCAGCACCTCTCCCACCGTGATCATCTGACATCAGAAAGTGAAAGAGAGCAGTGGTAAAATACTCTGAGCACCTGGAGATCCTCATACAGAGAAACGTTCTCACAGGTGAAACTTGTTCACAGCATCAAGCAAATATTAACTAGGAGAAAGCAGACATTGTGCTTTACTGTGGGTTGGCTTTTCTGGCACTTGTTTAAAAATGGAAGGCTGCAGAACAGCAGATGTAAAAGAATGTTTAGTTGTAACCGTTAAGCCTAATTGTTACCTGGAGTCAAACGGTAGTGGAGCTTTTGAAAATTTATGTGAGCTTGTGAGGCACCGTGTTTTTCGTGACTGTCCTGACAGGGCTGTGGAAGTGGGGTGCTCAGTGATGTTCAGCTTGTCACTTGCCATGATAAATAAGTCCTGTCCTGCATTCGTGAGTGACTCGTGTGGGCTTTTTGTCACTGCTAAAATCAGAGATTCTCTCTGGGCTCTGATGGTTGATGATGGGTGCAGAGAAAGCTTCCACTGGATAATGGGTTTTCCCTTTTCCTTCAGGTGCTGTGTGAGCGACTGTGTTGGCACCAAGTGCCCCGTGTGCCACATGCCAGCCTGGGTACAGGACGCGCAGATCAACCGGCAGCTGGATACCATGATCCAGCTCTGCAGCAAGCTGCGCCAGCTCCTGGGCACCGACGCCTCAGGTGAGACTCCCTGCTGCCTGCACAGCCCAGGCCACCCCCTTTCATCTCTCAGGCTTTGCAGGGAGCCAGCAGTGCAGCCCTGCTTAAAATTCCCAGAGCCTGTTCTCAGTCATGTTTGGAAAATTTGATTTGAAGAGAACTGTCTGTGTGGATTGCTTGTTCTTTGAATCTTTTACTAAGAAATCCGCCTGGCTGGGTTGGTCCATAATTCATTAGAATCCTTCCAAAATTAGGTGGAAATGGGTGAGGCTGCTGAGTCTTGTGGCACAAAACAGGGGCACAGGTTTTCCTATCTTGTGGGAACCCCAGTGTATAATGCTCAGCATTGTATTGGGGTTCCTATTAAAGAATTAACACAATTCCTGCCTCTGAGTTTCTGTGCACTGAGTCATACTGCTGTCCCTGTAATTCTCAGTTCAGAGTTTTTGCACATGCAAGAAATTATCTATGTTCCTTGCCTAAAAGGGGAAGGAAGCAAGTCTTAACTCATTGATTTTCTGGTCCCTAACAATCAGCTCATCTGCTGAAGTTTTGTCATTGCTGACTGTGCTAGAAGATTGCAGAGAAGATACTCGGGAAATTCATCTTTATCAAATTTTAGGTTGTTTGTCAGAGTAGGAAAAACTGTAGTTAAATAAGCATAGGTGATTGTGCGTTTCTTCTGTGAGCTCAGAGAGGAGCATTTATGTAATACCAAGTTTTAGAAAACATTAATTTAGCTGTCAGATACAGAATAGGTAATTCTTCCTTCATTGTTGCTTCCAAATATGTTTGTCTAAGTTAAAGATTCTTTTTCTATGTCTAATCCCATCAGCACCTTCATTCATTTATGGAATAGCTCTTTATTGACACCAAAATGGATTTTAAGTGATGAGGCTGGAAGCCTGTGTCCAAGTGTAAAGGAATACGTTTTATATAGGTATAAAATCCTATGGTGATTAAATCTTCTGGAGCATAGAAAACAGATGATGGCTTAAATAGGATTTCAGGGAAGCATTTTAAGTGATGGAGGCTTTTAAAAGCACACTTGGAAGGGAATCATTCTGAGAGGAACTATTTGTGATGCTATAAAGTATTTAAAATACAACATGGTAGCATTATTGATACTGTTTAGATGTTTTGGAGAACTTAGAGATGGATTAACTCTTGAAAATTGGTCTGATGTTTAACTGTACTAAAGATTGAATACTACATAGTAAACGAGGCTCTTTTTATCATCCCCTGTTCTCACTTAAAAGCAGACACAAACCAGAAGTTTACAAGAGTATTTTTCTTGAAATGATTTGGGAGATGCCTTTCTGTCACTTGGAGTCCTTGCAGTGTGCTAAGGATTAGCACAGTGGCCTTTTGGATGTGTGATACTGAGGTTAGGAGAAAATCCTCCTGAGCTGGTAATAGTTCAATGAATTTGTAAGTAAATGAGCACACCTCTAAGAACAACCAACCATGTGTTGAAAAAAATAATATATGTATGGTTGAAAATCACAGGATATTGTAGCTTTAAAGATTTTGAGATCAAATTCGTCAGGATGTTTTGTCCCTCATCTCTGGCAAATCCCTCACCTCCCATAGATGTCTGCATACATTAAGTTCTGCCTTGAACTTCATGTATCCAAAGTGAAATATGTTTGAGTTCTTCTTGAGTTCTTCTCCTGTTGAGGACTTGCTTTCATGTTCTTATAGCACTGTACTTCTGTCAACAATATTTTCTTCTCTTTTGTGTTAGAAGGTCAGAAATTGTACTGTATGTTCCAGTAAAGGAAACAGACCGAAAAATCAATCTTTCAGGAAAGGAAGAGAAGCAGTTGAAAAAAATATTTTCATATATTTATGTCCCTTTTGCACATTTGCTGTGTATGCCTTGTTTTGAGATAGTTGTGGATTCTCTTAATTCTTGTTAGAGATCTTTGTTGACGCTGAAATTTCTAAGTGCATCCTACGAGTAATTTTTTTTTAGTCTCTAACAGAGCTGGTGCATGCAGTAAGTTGTGTGTTTTTCTTTTAAAAAACCCCACAGAACTGCTGTGACTGAAAAGGATAGGGTTAAGCTCACACTGAATATTTCAAATACAAAAATCCCTGTACCCTGAGGTTCCACAGCAGACGTGAGAGGGATCTCACTTTGTATTCCATGGGGATAAAAATAGCTTCTGCCAAACAGCATGTGCGTTGTAGGAAGCAGCAGCAAATAATTCAGGAAAGACTGCACAAACCAGCTAATACTTCCCTTTTAAATTAGAGGGAAACACAGCAAATTACACTCCTGAGGTGGCTGGAGATGAATTGGCAAACAACAAACCTGAAACTGGCTGGAAAACGCAAATGATCGGTGGAGAATTCCAGCTGTATTAGGTAGGAAATGCTGAGCCTCCAAATGAATTCACTTGTTAGAGGTTTTATATGCTTAGTGCATTGCAAGGTGAGGAGAGGTGCCTGACCTTCTGGCTGCCCTGTGCTGTACCTTGCTAAGGGTAAAGGGAAGCTGGCTGAAACACACACAGACAGGATGTCTGCAGCTCAAGCTCTGCAGCTCTAATGTTGCAGTGTCCAAGACATCTTGGGAACTGACACTGCTGGGATGATGGGCTTCACAGGTGGGAAATTCCTGGGTAATACCAAATTCTTGAGTCATGGGCATAGGGTACATAAAACAGTGGCTTTGTTGAATTACAGTAATGATTTTGAAAGAGAAGTTCTAAAGGCTTAGACTCTTCCTTTGTAATGTTTTTAAAAAAGAAGAGATTGTTGTAAATTTTCAGAGCCATCACCAACCATTCATAGTTGATTTTTTCCTTATTCTTTGTAGCAATCTGCTTCACTCTTGTACATCAAACAGAAAGCCTTCCTCCCCTCTTCTCATGCAGAGCTACACTTTGCAGGATTTGGTCAAAGCTTCCTGAGCTCCTCCTGATGCTGGACAGTCAGATGAGCTTTCAGTCAGCCTTTATAGTATCATGACTTTGTTTCACATTTACTGGATGTGGAACTCCTGTTGTAACAGAGGACATTGCATTTCATGGATGCTGTGACATTTTTCTTAACATCTAAAGATGAAGTTTTGAATAGATGGAATTTCTCCCTTTCCCCCTTGGTGTTGAATACTTAACTTGCAAAATAATCATTCTTCAGTGAAGGCACTAATGTTGCACAGATGGTACCAAAGCTCTTCCCTTTGATTTTTAATAAGGGACTAGTTTGTCAAAGAGATTTCTCAACTTCTGTTCTGAAACCCGTAATAGAGAATAATGTGAAAGGCGCACAATGTGCATCATTAAATTCCTTTGATGCAGATTAATGATAGCTAAACCACATTTTCTAATTGCTTCTCTTTTTCCCCCGTACTAGCCTGCTACTGCATTACAGCAGAACTTGGAAATGGAGTTGCAAGGCACTTACTATTTCCTGGTATTTTTGTGTATTCTCAACCCTTTCAACACTTAAGAAATCCAACTCTGTTAAATGTCAACATTGAGGAACTTGGGCTTATTATGTGCAAATAACTCTAACTTAGAAATAATTCAGTTTCCATATTGTGTATCTGAATGTTACATTTAATAGGTAATGGAGACTAAATTTACTGCATTTATTATAGGCTGATTTTAATACTGTTATTGTGGATATTCTTTTATGCCCTTGCAGATGCTTAAAATCTAGGAATAGTAAGGCATGCTCTGCTGATTTACCTTGTCTAAGTGCCTCTCTGAAAATTTTTGGGAGGACACTTGCATATCAAAAAGATAATTAAATCAAAATCATAATGGTAATTTTTTTCAGTCCTGTTGAGATCCAAGCTCTGGCTTCAAACTCAGAGACAGCAGAGAATTCATTGGGATTGATTTTACTGTGACCAACTTTCTCTGAAGGTACTTCAACTGTATGAACTTAGCCATCAGATAATACCCTCTTTGTACAAATTACATTTACTTATTAAATCATAAGAATTTCCTTTCAGCTTCTTGGTGCTGAATCTCCCCTCTTTCTTTCTCTCTTAAGGCTCTGGGTCCATCAAAAGATTTGATTTTCAGGGAAGGTAAATCGGCCATTTGTCCAAGTCACTTTGGCTCCCTACCTTGTACACTTGGAAATGGAGGAGGGGGTAGCAGAATGGAAGGAAATCAGGAAATGCAGTTTTCTCCTTGGGTGTGCAGGGCTGGCCTCTGGATGGGATGGGTCTCTCTGTCAGGATATATGTTTTAATCGTGTCCCTGTTCTAGAACATGCAGAATACTCTGTTATACCTCAGGTTGTTGCAGGTGAGGAAAAACTCTCCTGGGAAAGTATTTATTTGGCATGTTGTATTTTCAGCAGGTTTTTAATAACCTGACCAGTAGGTCCCTGCTGAGCAACCAGTAATGAGCAGATCAGGAAGCCTCGTGGTGGGTTTTTCACACGCTTTGCTGCTGCCAGAAGTGGTACATGCAGTGTAAATGCTTCATTGTGTTCTGCTGCTTTAGATCATACTTCTGAAGGACAGTGCCTTTGATTGAATTTGTCGCTTGGACTTTAAAGTCTTGCTGTGCTATGCACATCAAAAAGAATTCTGGCCATCATAAAATTGTTGCACAAATTACTTCTGCAAGCCGAATTTATTCTTTCTGTTTACTTGGGGATGACTGATAGTTTTAGCAAGGTAAATATTTTACAAGGAGATCTGCTAGTTTGTGTAAACACTGAAGGCAAGATGAGTAAACACTAACTTGTGTTTTATATTTTGCATCTCTTTGCAATCAAGCTCTTCCTTTTTTTAGATATTAGTATCAGGATGAGAATGGATATAATCTCAAGGCTAGCTAGTTCTGAGATTTCAGTCTCTATTTCAGTGCTTTTTTTCGTGTTTGTACTGAGCCCAGCCTTAGAGGAAAACCAAATAGCTGCAGTTCCATATGTGATGATTATCTTTAGATGCCTAAATGATTGATTAACTAGCCTCAAGCTATATTCTTAATGACACTTGGTCTGATGGCTTACATATTCCTCTAGCTAAATCTAATACATAACAGGATTTAATTTGAGGGGTAAGTAGGGTAACTGAAATCAAGATGAAGGAAACACTTAACTTTGCAATATTGCTTTAAAAGACAACTGTGATTGTCTGGTTTAGTGTTGAATTAGTAGCTACGCAGATCTCTTTTAAGTGGAGTTTCAAATGCACTTTTTTGTGACTGAGGGATTGGAACCAGTGTGTTTGCTGCTATGAGTTTATACCAGCCTGCTGCTGTAGTTACTAACACCAAAAATAAAAGAGAAGGTATGGAGATAATAAATTAGCCATGGAAATTTAGTGTGCTGAAGTGAAAGTGATAGATTGTTGCACTGAGTGTCTGTCACTTTTAATAACTGAGACTTTGTATAGTTTATTTCAAAAATGCTTAAAACCTTCCCCTCCCTTCTAATCTTGAGTTCAGTGCTGCTTCAAAACAAAAAACAAAACAAAATTCATATTGGTTTTGTGTTTGATTGCTATAAATCACAAAGACTTTTGTGAGTGATAGTCCCTGAGGTTTGAGGCAGCAGGAAGAATGAGTTGTGCATTTACTTTGGAGGACTTGTCCAAATAACCTAAAATAACACCAGTTCAGAATGAAGGAATTGGTGAAAGACCTGCTATAGTTGTTTTGTGTCAAATTAAATTAGTGTCTAATTTTGAGGTTACTTCATACACCTCAATTTATTCTTAAGTCATTGAGGACAGTATTTATGTCCTCAGTCCTTGTTCTCAGCTGTTATTTCATGTGCTGGGAGTACAGGATATTTCTCCATCATCCTGATCATGGATTTGGAATGTGCTGCACGAATATGATTTATAAAATTGCTCCACTGCATATTTTTATATAAATAAATGTTTGAGATCATCAAAATACAAAATTATTTACTACCCAGGGGTAAAGGATCAAATGACAGGACACAATTGCTTACAGATTTTTCTGTATATTCCTCTGGTTCATCTGCTATATCTGTGGAATCAGTCAACATTTATCAGGAGTATTCAAAGTTTTTATAAGGATATTGTTTTTGCTTGCTTACAGCTATTTTTCCATTTCATCTTTGGATGAACCATAACTATCTCTTTAGAAAATTTCTGTGCTCTTTTGTGTGTGCACATGCCTCTTTGTTAAACCAATTTCCAAGGAAAGCTCGGTGAGAAAACCAACTTCTGTACCGTTGTGACCTTCTGTGCACGTGCTGTTTGAACCCAGACTGCTGAAGGAATTTCTCTGCCAGGATGCTCATTTGCCTGATGGATAGCTATAGCTGCTCTGAGCTCCAGAGTGGCATGTGGCCTTGCCAGGGTTTTTAAAGTCACTGTGTGTCTTCTCAGAAGGAATGAAGGCACTCATAGATTGTATTTAGTAACACTTCATCAATTCTTGCAGTTATAATCTTTTTTTTTGCTTTGTGAGGTTCTGAAGAGTACTCCATAATTATTTTTACTCTTTCCTCATGCTCGTAGATGCAGCAGAAGATACATGCACACCGACTGACTCAGACACAGGAAAAAAGAGCAAGAAGGAGCAGATAAAAATGTGGTTCAGCCCAAGAAGCAGGAAGATTCGATGTGTGGTGAAAAGGAGTCATGCTGAGACCAAAAGTAATGACCTTGGTCAAGACACACCTTCAGTTTACGACTTCTTTCCTTCCCCTCCTCGTGAAAAGCCCTCCAAGCCAACAAAAAGACCAACCCAGAAGCAGATTAAGAAGATGAAGAAGAAAAAGCTAGCAGACATTAACAAAAAGTGGAGCTTAGAGAAACCTGAGCAGAAAAGAGCTGAGGAAGAGACTCCCAAGCAAAAGTGTGTGACCATCTGCAGTCAACCAGTAGTGCTGTGCACTCAAGGACCAGAGAGTCCGGAAGAAAGATCTCAGCAGGAGTCTGTAAAGAAAGCTGACTCCAGCAGTAATACAGAAGATGTGGAGGTTCCACCACAGGTAGAATCCCCAGAGAAGAAAGATAACAGTGAGGTTGTGTGCTCTGCAGAAGACAGCAAGGACAAAAAATGTGCTGCAGAGACTTTGCTGTCAATAGCAAACAGAGTTACACCTTTGAAGCGTGGAAGGAAGCAGTCCAGACTTCAGGATACTCCTCAGTCCAAAAGAGCAAGGAGAAGTGAGGGGGACATTCCTGGAGAGTCAGGCAGGCAGGCCAATGGACTAGAGGAGTCACTGCAGGGCTCCCCCATCTCCCCAGCCACTGAAGAGACACCAGTTCAGATTTCCTCCTCTGCATCCAAACTCACTGACACTGGAATGAAGACGAGATCTGCAGCCCTTCCAGCAATAAGCAGTCCTTCCCTTTCAGAATCTCCCTCTACCCCATCCACTTCTAAGACTTGCAGCCATGTAGCAACAGCACTCAGTCCTTCTGTGTTGAGATCCCCTGGGGTCAACCCAGTTGCCAGAAGAAATTACAAGGGAGAGACTCTGCTCCATGTTGCTTCCATCAAGGTAGGACCATCATCTTCTACTTCAGCTTTAATCTGAGATTTTAAAAGACAGTGTTGTTTCAAAAATATTCTGGAAACCAGTTACTTCAGAACATCCTATGTCAGGGAGGGAAATCTCATTTTGTGATCTCTTTCTTCTAGGTTTATTGGGAAGTTTCCAACCTGATTCTGTGATTTCATAAAGAAATGACTGTTTGAATGATCAAAGATGATTGTACTTGGAAACTCAAAGCAGTGCAGTGTTAGTTACACCTGTGAGTTCTAGGAAGTGATAAGCATTTCAATGTTTTGGTCTTGTGTGCCAGAAAGCTGTCTCTGATTTGTCATAAGGAGTTTAGGAAGTATTTCAGATCTCACTGAGTGACCTTGATCAGTTCAGTCTGAGCTGGTAACTCGGGACAAGATCTGAGTTACAGCTCTGTGAAACATTAGGAAGCTATTATATAAGTGTTGAGTTCCACCAGCTGGTGCAAGTGTTGGCTCAAGGGGAATGAGCTTGCCATGATTCCCATGCTGAGCCCTATGCTCTGGAGAGAAGGGACAGAGTTGGTGTGTTCTCAGTTTTGTCTGATCTGTCAAGATCAATATTATTCTTGGAATGACAGCTATCACTCATTATGCTGTTAATATCTTAACCAGTTCCTGGAGTGGTGGAGCTTCATGGCTTTGCTCTTTGCAGGGGTTGTCCTTGCCCCTTACTTTGTAAAGGCTGGGTAAAACATGTGCCACTCATGGCAGCTCCCTTCTGAGAGGTCGTTTCAAAGAGTTTGTAGTGTGGCAATTTAAATGTACTTTGTGCTAAATCAGAAAATACAAATGCTGTGTGCCTAATAAACTGCATATATGGGAGGAATTGATTCCTCTTTAAGCACCTGACATTTATACAGCACAGAGACAGAGGCTGTTCTTGATAAATAACTGTGTCCTCTTTCAAAGGTATTCTAATAAGCCACTCCTGCTACATGAGACCTTTTTAAATGGAAGTGTCAGCTGAGCTGAGTTCAGATCTTGTATTTGATGTCATTAATATGGAATTTGGGGGAGAAAATGAAACGTTGTCCTCACAGGACTCAAGAGCTGTGAAGGAGAGATCTCTTGTTACCTCTTGTCATAAGTCCTGAATATTCCTCTTTATTAAAACACTGTTTACAAATTACCCTTCCATGATTTTCTGGGAATTTGTAATGAATACAGTCATGAGTGACTGGTTCTGAAAAAAATGGATCTGCCTTGACAAGTTTTCACACAGGTATGGTTTCCAGCAATGTGCCTGATGCTTCTGTGGAATGCAGGTGTTTCATCTAAGGAAACAGCATCCCTGCAGCTTGTTGAGACTTGGAGCATTGGCATATTGGTGATAATGCCAATAAGATGGTTTTTCATTGCAAAGCATTTGGAGTATAATTGAGGAAAAATCAGACAGTTCATGCTGTAGATTAAAAGGATAAACATGTTTTTGATTCGTGGAGTTCAGTGATATTGCTGACACTCCTTACTAGCTTTGGTACAGCCAGAAAATAGCTGACTTCCAGCTGGAGTGTGGGCAGTAGGATGGGCTTTTTCTGTCCTGTGAGTTCCTTTTACTGTTGTCTTTTGATGTTTATAATTATTGAGGAAAAGTGCGAAATGGCTTCTGTTCCCCATTAGGTCTATTGTGGATTTTATTCAGCAGCTCTGTATTTATTGAGGTGCTCATTAGCAAAGGCTTGTGGAGCTAGGCAGGACTTCAGCGTGATCCCAAAGTTTGCTTTGTAAAGGAACTAAAATAACACGAGGAAAGTGATCCCATGGTTATGACCTTTCAACTTGCAGGGACCCTTGATGATCTGTTGAAAGTATTTTGTCAGACTGGTCTTGGAAAACACCAGGCTTTATCCTCTTGGTATATTCTCAGTGTGGGGTTTAGATTTGTTGGTTTAAGTTTGATTTGGTTTTTTGTTTCCCCTTCATATCAGTTCTGAATTTTTTTTTTTCTCTGAAAGAAGCATTTCTCTTCCAGTTTCGTTTTATTGGCAATTTTTTTCTCTTATTGTTTTCACAGCCAGTAATGTTTTCCATGTGTGTGAAGGGAAACAGACTTGTAGCTGCCATCCTCCCCCAAACTAAAATGAAGTCTAATTCTCTGGGACTTCATTAATTATAAAAACAAATCTGTATTATGTTTATTAGCTGTTAGGGTCTAATACCCAGAAGTTAATTAAAGCTAACTGAATTCTCCCTTTTATTTAAAAGAGATCATAAACAACATTAGCAGGCATGAAAAGTAAGAGTGTTGTTCTGTTTCTAGTAATTCTAAGGGATTGTCCCCACTTAATACTACTGCTACTAGTTGTTATTTCACTGAAATCAAAATGATTCTCAGGAAAGGTTCTAGTGTGGATGAACTTATGCTGAGTTAAACTAATAAATTAATGTGACTCTTCCTGTAGAAACAGCAGTCAAGTTTATCTTCATAGTCATTAAAGGTGCAAATCCCAATTGGTTAAAATACAAAATGTGACCCACTCAACTCTGAACACCCTGAACTAGTTGGAAATTGCCCCATCCACAGCCCTTCCACGTGGGAATTTTTTATAGCAAGAGAACAAATTGTTCTCGGGACCTGCTCTTCCATGGCAATTAAATCACAGCACAGAGTCCTAAATCAGCTGTGAAGAGAAGAACCCCCCAGTTTCTTGGCACTGCATTTCAGGTCTGGGTGGTGCCTGGGCTTCTCCTGCTTTGCCAAGGGAAGTGATGGGGCAAGAGCACAGGAGGGTTAACAGAGCACCTTGGCTAGCCTGCTGTGCTGGACTCTTCAGGGTAATTGTAATTAACACAGTAAAATAATTCCTTCTGAGCCTGTGAGAGTACTCCTATTGCTTTGTTACCAGTTAAGGATACATCAGGAAGGAGAGCAGAGATGTGGTTTTGTGAGCATGTGATGGCAAGCATCAGGATGGCTTTCAAATCTTGTTTTTGGGTGTCTGACCTAGTTAGCTGTGCACTTCCTTGCTTTTGGTGCTGGATCTGTGTGTGTCATGGTTGTGAGATGGGTCCCAGAAGAACATCTCCCCTTCTGGAGAAAGGAGGTCAAGGCAAATGTGAAATAATGCAATGGTTTCAAATGCAGGACTTGGGAATATGGAAACTGGCTATGAGTCAAAGCAATCCATCTTCCCAAGTGCTGATTTGGAAAGCTGGAAACAAGCTACCTTTTCTTTTTCAGTAATGCTTGGTTGTTACTTGTCTTATTTCTGAGGCTGGGTAATTTCTTGCATGTTATCTCTTTATTAAAAGTTAAGCATAGGTTCTCGTATGTTTGTTATTAGGGAATGGTCTGCTGTGTAGGGAATTCATTTGGAGGGTATTGAGATGAGAAACTTGCAGGATCCTGGAAAGAGCTCACAATTCCTATGAGCTCTTTAATTCATATTTGTCCTCCTTGACCATTTATGAGTTGTAAAAAATCTGGTTCCTTCACAGCTTAAACAAGCACATGGCACTGTGTTTGAAAGGGGGTCTTTTTGGATTATTTGTTTGACCTAATAAATTTGTAAAGAAAAGAAGAAATATTTGGTTGAAGGGGGTAAAGGGTTTGAGCTTCATCTTCATGTACTGTCCTAATTAGCTGGATCTCTCTCATTAACTGGAAGAATATGTTTTCTGGTAGAATACGTTTTTATTTAGCAATTTGACTTTTCAGTGAAAAATTCCTTGATTAATGGATATTGTAAAGGGCAAAATGGAAAAAAAAAAACTCCTGTAAAATAGAACTGAAAGGACACTTGCAGTTCTTAACCGTGTATATTAAAGTCAAGACTTGAGGGAAAAGGGAAAAAAACCCTTTAACAACCTTGTGTAAGCCAAGTAGAGATGGCTTTCTGGGCTTGTGCCAGGCGTGGCTGCAGGAACTAAACTCTGTTTGGGAGGAGGAAGCGCTAAAGCTGTGTAAATGCTCTTCTCTCATCCACCGCCGGCTTCAGCTCTGCCAACAGATGGCCCCAGTGCCTTTCCTGCTTCTCTGGCTTCCCCAGCTCCAGGGAAAGCCGAGGAAGAGCAAGCCCATGGCTTTACTGCCTTGTCACTACAGCTGAGCTTTGTTATGAGCATAAAATGTCCTGAGCTTTGTTCCAAATGGATAATTCTGCATTTTGCAGTAGCTCCTGCCTCTTCAAGAGCTGGATGTAATCCTTCATTGATAATTAGATTTCAAAATAAACACTTGCCTGTGAATTCTTAATGGTAGGAACAGTTTTCTACCTGGTGTTTGCCTTGTTCTCCCTTTCTGAACAAGAAGTGTCTCCGCTTAAGTCTGTTCCCTCTGCTGCTGCAGACTGCTCTCTCCTTGTGTCCCCTGGTTATGATTTTTAGTGGAGACTAGTGATCTTCCTGCTGCATCAAATATACTGAAGGAATTAAAATTAATTTCAGCATTAGCGAAAGCATGTTGGAATTGGTCATTCCATACTAATAGGTGGACTTTTTTCTGCTGTCTTGTGAAGGGAGGACATGGAATTGACATGTGTATGCCTGGGATTTGCACCTTCATGATCCTTACTCTTTGTTTAAAGTTTAGCAAAGCTTTTATTAGTTTGTGAATGTTAGCAATTCCAGCAACTTTGATAGAAGTGGCCAATGTAAAAAATAACCAAACCACTTTTTTTTCTTTTCTTTTTTTTACTCTTGGATCACAGTTATTTGGCTCGACTTGTCATCTAAATCTAAATTCCAACCTCTGGAGTATCCAGGCAAATATCAGAGGTTGGATGGTTGGATTTGATGATCTTATAGGTCTTTTCCAACCAAAATGATTCTGTGATTGTGGAGGAGAGACATGATAACGTCTGTTAATGATCTTCCACTTGAAATTTAGTCTTCTGCTTTTTTTTAGCTAAATCTTCCCCTCTGGTGACTGACTGAAGAGCCTCTGAGGACACAAAAGGCCCATTCTCCTGGCTCTGTTTTGTTAACATCTCTCTGGTAATCCTGATTGGCAGTGCCCATCCGGTCACTTTGCAGCTCATGACAGCTTTCCCTCCTTGCTGTCACTCTCAGTGCTCCGTGCTGGTTGTAAGGGAGCAGGTTCCATTT
Organism: Sialia sialis; assembly: GCA_009812075.1. Lineage (NCBI taxonomy): Eukaryota > Metazoa > Chordata > Aves > Passeriformes > Turdidae > Sialia > Sialia sialis. The sequence goes on from VRYO01002326.1 coordinate 2,777,458, forward strand.
ACAGATGACATGATGACAATATTTATCTTGTGTAAGCAGCAAACCATCCATTTTCTAATTTTGACGTGGGCCTGGATTTAAGTCAGGGGATGTTGTCAGTCCTGGTGCCCACACCAGCAGCGCTTCCTTTGATGGAGCCACAACAACGTTTCACAAATCAATGCTCACAGGACTGATGTGAAAAGCTGTGATAGTATCTGATGCCCACACAAATTATTAGCTGTGCTTCCTGCTTTAAAGCAGTGCTCCTGAAATGTCAAACCCTTTGCAGAACATGTTTGCAAACTGAACTTTAAATGATAAGCTCAGCTCTCGCTCATTATAGATAATTGTGTGTTCTCTCTGTCGGGAAGGATCTTAATGCTGAGCGCTGTCTTGGCTGCCTCTGAATAACCTCCCAGGTTTGATGGATGTCTGGTACCTTGCAACCATAAAGAATATGCTGCTGCTAGAATCCTTTAATTGCTTTGAAAGGTAACGTTTTGCTGGGACATCCAGGTTGTGAATATAATGCATGAGATTTATCTCTGATATGTGAATTTGCTGGATGGTTGTAAGGCCAGTGAGTCTCAGCGTTATTTTGGTGAATTGTTGGGTTTGCAGTTGTTGCTTGCTGGATTTATTTTTGCAGACCAGTGTCTCAATATTTTTTCTGACTTAAAAAGTAAAGATTAAAGCTATTTTGTTTTTTCAAAGAGTTTCTTGGTAACAAAATCGGATTAAGTTTGGGTTTATTGCATTTAAAGCTTAATACAAAATTCTCTCACATATTCTAAGTCATGCTGTGAGCAGCACCTAGAAATTCCTTGGTTTTGCACTACTTAAAGGCATTGAACCTGATATATATATATAATGGATTAAATTTTCTCTCCTTCAGATCTCTTTTTGTATTGTATATTTGGCCTTGGCAAAAGCTACGTACCAGTTTCCCAGTAGCCTGGTGCGAAGTGTCAGCAGTTGTCTTGAAACCCTTTATTTTCCCTAAAACAATAAGAATTGAGGCCTGCACTGCAGAGATCTCCTTGCCTCAGCTTCCACAGGCACCTTCTCCTGTCCTATTTATAGCTGCATCTGGATATGCTCCAATCTTATTACCAACTTTGCTTTTCAGGGTGTCAAAACCTCTGGTTCACAAATTCTGCCCTTTTGCTTCCTTTGCCTCATCTCTATTCAGTCTCTTTTCCTTAGACTATGCATTAGTTTCCACCCTTTCCACACCTCCTTGCTTACAGTAAAAGCTGAATATAGCATTCTTCCAAAAAGCAAATTAAAACTGTTTTGGTGGATAAGTGTCAGAGAAAGTGTCAGTGAGATTCAACATAAAGTAGTAATTGCAGCGTTGAATAAAACTCCTTTTTTTTAATAGAAAACCAATTTGTAGAAGCATGTTGGGTTTATTAATTTATTTCATCTATTCTTTCAGCAGTTATTTAGATTAGCTTGAAAAAAATCCAGTCTGAAGTAAGAGAAAATCCTCAATAAACATTCCTGACTTCAGTCCTTGCAGTTTGAGCGTAGTGGACATATTGCAGTTAGCACAGACTTTTCCAGTGATGTTGAATTAACTCTGTTACATGCATGGTTTTTATCTAGGAATATGTATTTGTGTAAAATGTGTGTGGGTGGTTTTAAATGAGTAGCAATGATTAACTGTGGTCTCCAGATCAGTGAGCTTTTGTTATCCTGACAATATCTACATGGAGGTCTTCCATCATTACATTTTTATTGCAGCTGAGTTTTTAATTGGAGGTGCTCTCAGATTTGTGTTGTATCTGTGTATTTTTGTCATTGCTTTTTCATAAATCAGTTTTTTTTTTCCTGTGTAGGGTGACTTAGCAGCTGTGGAGCAGCTGCTGAAAAACGGGGCAGATCCCAATGTCAAAGATAATGCTGGCTGGACACCACTGGTGAGTGTTGAAGGCTTCTTTCTGTCATCTGACTTCTAATCAAATTTCTCTTCATCTGATATTTTAGTTCCCTTCACACACATTTAAGTGACAGACAATTATGCAAAATAAACAAGGGATGATGAACAAGGTTAAAAGAATTCATCAGCAACCACTGACCTGCCCAGGTGTCTTTCTCCTTGGCTGGAGTGTAGGGCAGGCCATGAAATCCATCAGCCTGTTACTCTGCAAATGCAGAAAATACAGCTAGGATAACTTGAAAATGATCAATTCCAAACAATGTTTGTATTTAATGGGTTCCTAATATCCTCAGTGGTTTGGAAATATATCAAGTAGTGGAGTGAAAAAATTGCTTGATTGAATTACAGAAAAATAAACAAAAGCTTCTTTTCAACCATGACTTCTTCCTCTCCTGCAGAATACTCCTGGAGGGTTTTGTTCCCTGTGGTCTGATTTGCAAAAGTTGGCCTTTGTTCAGTTCTTTTGGTCAGGGCTGGGTTCCCGGGGTGGTTCCTGTCAGGAATGTGATGCCGTGTCTGTGATCTGCCCTGAGAGGAGCCCTGCTGTGAGCTGTGCTTCACCTGAGTGTCCCCTGTGGCTTTTCCCCCAGCACGAGGCGTGTAACCACGGGCACAGGGAGGTGGTGGAGCTGCTGCTGCAGCACCGGGCACTGGTCAACACCACGGGCTACCAGAACGACTCCCCACTGCACGACGCTGCCAAGAACGGCCACCAGGCCATCGTGGAGCTGCTGCTCCAGCACGGCGCCTGCCGGGATGCAGTGTGAGTACACCTGGAACGCTGCTGGCACTGACCGCGCCTCCAGCATCCACAGGGGGTGTTAAGTGAGTGTGGAGCAGAGCTAGTGATAAATGTGGTTTGCATGTTGTGAGGGGGTGGGTGTTAAATGCTGTGCTTACATCCTCCTTTTCCAGGTAGGTGTTTCCTTTCTGTTTTGCTTTTCTGAGGATGCCTGAGTCACAGATAGCTGGAGTGCTGGAGACTGTACCGGGAAAGTAACAACATATGCTCACCCTAGTCTTGCACTTTCCTGTTGGCATCTTGTTATAGCTGCTGTCAGATCTAAGATGCTGAGCTAGATGAGTTTTGAACTGCTACAGCTGTTTTTTGTCTCTTTACTTTTACTGCTTGCTAGCAGAAGGCATTTTGCTCCAGTCTCTTCTGTTTTCACAAATTGACACAAGCTGAGATTTGGGAATTTTCATTTTTTTCCTTTCTGGACCAAAGCACTAATCCTTGGTGCACCTTTTAATTAAAAAAATAATAAAAAAAGCTAAATAATATTTTCAGTTGACTCTTGTATACAGTTAAGTCTCCTGAATATTTTAGCATTTGTGTATAGGATGTCTATGCATGTGTGTATCTTTGTCTGCAGCCTGTTAGTTTTCTAGGCACTAAATGTCATTTTAGGTGTTGTACTATTGTTGGGCCACAGGGCCTGTATGTATAAATTTGAGTCCAGTGTGAGATGTCAATAGGGGTGTGGGTGTAGAAACACAAAAGGATAAAGTCTAGCATGATACAAGTTTTTCTGTGGCAGCCACATGAAGAATAATAAACAAATTTCAGCTTAATCACTTCAGCTCTCAAGATTCACACTCTTGAAGCTTACAGAAATAAGGTGCTTTGTGGGAAAGCATAGGGTTTTCATAAAGTCCTAATCTTGAATATATTAGAGTTTTAAAAACAACAAGAAAAAGCCAAAACAAAGCAACATATTCTCAAGACTTCAGCATGGAAAAGTGAAACATCGGTCAGTTGTTCATCTTCACTTTGTTCTTGAGCAGCAAGGACCAAAAGCTGGCAGCTTCAGAGATTTTTCCAAGCCACTAGGAATATGAGGAGCTGGTTGTGTCACACTGAGCACGTGTTTGTTGTTTGAAAGCACACCCAGCCAACAGCTTTGCTGCCAGGTTGTGGCAGGGTTTCAGCTCTGGTGGGTTTGCACAGCCCAGGATCCAAATGGGCTCTGCAGGGCTCCTGTTAGTCTTGGTCTCTGCTGTGTGTGCTCACACAAACTCAGGTCAAGCTGAACATCTTTCAGCTTATTCTACGTGAGCAAGCATGACTCTGTTGAAACAGAATCTTTTTAATCAGGGAAGAGGAGATTTATGTCAACCTTAAGCCCCGCTTTAACTTTTCACTGAATGCAGATAATGTTCAGTTAAAATCTCTGAGAAGAAATTTAGCTGCCATTAATCTTTGTGTGATTTGTCTGGGTGCTGTGGCACAAGTTCAGTCTTGTCCATCCCTCCTGAAATAACTGAGGCTTCCAGATCTTCTATGGGATCCCTGTCTCTGGCTGAAATGCCACTCTGTGTGTTGCAATTGCTCTGATGATGGAGAGGGGATGGTGTTTCCTCTCCCCTATTTTTACAGAGAGTATTGGAGGCACAGAGAAATAGATGTAAAGCAAAGTGTTCAGTCTTGCTCTGCTGACCTCTTCCAAACTCTGTCAAGAAACAACAGAAACAAGAACAGTGCCTGAGACTGCTGAGGATGCCTTGTGCCTCCCTTCCCTCCTGTGCCCCAGTAGCTTCCCGCAGTGAATGGTGCTGTGATCTTTCCCTGGACCATTATTTTACAAATCTGTGGTTTTGCAGCCACTGCCTCTGCCAGTTGGAGTCCTAATTAAGCAGTGGTTGGATTTGTCTAGGTAAGTGGGCTTGAACCTTCTTGCATATAGAAAGTTTAGTTAATTCTATTTTCCTAGTGGATGCAAGTATCCTTATAATGGAGTCACATCTGACAAGAAGCTTGTTTTTCTTCAGTGACTTTTTTCCTATATCCCTGAAACCAGCAGACCACAGCTTTAAAAACAGGAGATGAGAACAGGCTGATCACTTCAAATGGTGCAATTATAGTTCATTTCATTGTGGCTTGTTATAATTGGTCTCTTTGTATTTAATGCTCACCTTCACATTATTATTTTAGATTTTTTACAGTAGAAATTGAAGCAGTGCTAAGTAGAACTTGCATCTCCAAAGGTTATTTTCTTGAGGATTGCCTTAACTTGAGAGGTGTGCAATGTGTGAGCTAAGACTATACCGAATCAATTTTGTCAAATGGATAAATTGGTCTAATTTTAGTTCACTTTTTTTTCTCTCTTTGGTGTATAAAACCCTTTCTAGTCCTTTTGCAGGCTCTTCAAGCTTGCAGTGAATTAACTTTCAGCCAAGGAGAAGGCTGTCCTTAATGTGGTGGGATAAAGTGATCCTTCTTTATCTCACAGGAGCGGGGAGGAAAGTTTGATTAGTTCACTGTGGTTACTTAAGTGTTTTACTTTAGCTAAGCTAAAATGTGAACATGACAAATGCATTCAAATGTTACTTGGGACACCATGAAATACATAGCATGAAACCTCACAGACATGACTGATGTCTTGCTGCTGTCTTAACAGCAGAATTAACTCCCTTTTGTGTCTTAATGTCCCTTGTGTGTTGAAGAGTTAATCTAGTGGAATAAAAACAGAACTTGTGTTGAACAGCCTGCTTAGAGCAGTAGTTTTGAAATTTAGCATGGTACTCAGTGAAATTTATTTCAAAGGTGTGCAGTAAGGAGAGAGCAGGTCCAAAGGCGGATAAGATCCACTGGTCTGTGGAGGATCTATCCTGGGAGACCTCAGTGGGTGAGGTATAGCCCCATCCAAAGAGCTGAGACTTTGCCATTTCAGATTTAGATATCAGATATTCACAAATCCATCAAGTGGGCACATTCCAAGTGCCTTTCAGGCTGTGTTTTTCTTCTTTCATGTTAATTTGTATTGCATTGAGAAACAGCTCTATATAACAAGAAGCAGCCACATACCTTTTGGACCATACAAGAACAGATGAGGATTTCTTCTTTTGCCAGAAATTCACCCTGGGATTTCCTTATTCCTTGGCAAAATTTCTTTTTGGAAATCTGTGAGATTTAATAATTGTGGCACATCAGTTGTCCACAGCTTCATTGAAGTTTTCACTGAGTGGGAGAAATACCAACTACCAATGAAAAATATTATATGGACCAGTGGACCTATTAATTGTCCTACTGGTCCTGTTAATTTTTTGGCATTAATCTCCTACACATAACTAATTTTTATTTTTATGGCTTTTTTCAACATGCTTGAATTCTGTCTTTTTTTTTCTTTGCTTCACAGCAAGCCAAGTGATTTGAAAAATTAGATCTGTGCATTTGCAATTTCACAGTACTTCCTAAATGCTTTCACTCAAATGGGCTGTCTTGCCAGTTCTTCATGCACAATAAGTTCAGTAAAAACTGTCGCCTTGCTCTGTTTTTTTAGGTGTAGTAGTTGAGTCTGAACAAACCTGTGGGAATGCTTAGGGGTAGACCATGGTCCTCAATTATGAATGGCACAGGGGCAAAAATGATTATAACCTGCAGTCATTCTAGGAGGCATTATGACACTGATATAACTTTGTCTCCTTATTCTGAGTCAAGATAGTGCAGGTCATTGCTGCCAAAGTGCAAGACAGTGTGTTGAACTTCCTGCTATTAAAATCGTGGCTCTGTTTGGATGGTCTTTCTGCCTACACAGATTAGGTTTTCTTCCCTCTGTCAGGTTCAGGAAAGGTTTCTGCTTAGCACACTCTCAAAATGCAGGTGCTGCCTGGAGAGCCCTGAGCCAGATTTTCATAGTGAGACCTCGCTGCAGGATTTCCATTCACTACTGAATTCTTTTGTGGGGCTGGGGCAAAACTTGGTGTGTGGAGCAGCTTACAAGTCCTGATTACAAAGAATTGGAAATTATTATGTCATTTCATGGAAAGTCATACTCAGATTTGGTTGAGTTGCTCTTCACTGGGCTCCTCTTTGTTCACAGCACAGCCATCCTACTCTTGGATTGGATTTGTTCTGACTCTGTCAGCCCCCTACTGACTATTCACTACCTTGATGACTGGAATAGGAGGCTGCTTCCACCCAAGGGATATCTGACTCGGCAATGTTTAAAAACAACTTCCAGAAAGCCTGCTGGCATTCTGGTAGATGCCTTGTATTCCAGCTTAAGCACCTCACTAATTTCTCTCCAGCTGAAGCAATTGTGTCTTCCTGCTGAGTGTGGAACTCATCAAGTGCACTGGACCCATTCCCAACAAACCTAGATTTTTAGGAGGAACACACAGTTACTGGTATTTCTGAAAACACTGTTGGTGTCTAAAGGTTGGACATAGTGTGTATGCCTAATTTGATTTTGAATGTTGGATTAAAATTCTTCTTGTACTCTAAGCAAGGTGGATGATTTTGCTTGTTCAGCTGTTTTGGATAAAGATGGATGTGAGCACCATTTTCCTAAAGCTTCTGTTTCCCATTCCTCTGCCATACTAAAAAAGTACAAATGTAGATTTCATCCCTTCCCTTTGAAAAGTAAATTTCAACACTATCCTACTTGAAAATCTGTTGTTAGGATGTGTTCCTTGTATTGATTTTCATTATGTAAACCCTGTTTTCTCCTGTTCCAGCTACATTTTCTCACTCTCCTTAAGCTCAACAATCTGCTTAGTTGCAAATGTTCTAAACTCTTAAACCATCTCTTGTGCTGGTGTTCCTTTTCAGACCTCAGCTCCAAAGTTTGTCACAATTCAACTGTGCCACCTTAACATGCAGTAAATAGCTTTTCATTTTTCAATGCTGCATAGTGATGGGACAGCATATCACAGTACTCTAGTAAGAATCAACTGAAACAAGCTTAAAACTGTTTTAAAAATTGTAAGTGAATACAGAAGGAGGAGCTGGAGCTCGTATTTGTACAGTTTAATTGGCAAAAAAAAAGTTCTGTATTTAACTGGGATGGTCTGTGTATTTTTCTGTGGTAAACATTAATGAGTTTTTTCCAACAGTCAAGAACCTTACTGTGCCTTTGGAGGGAAAAGCAATCCTAAATCTCTACTAGTGGCATGCAGGGATTTCCTCCCTCTGCTTAGCTCTCAGTGAAAGGTCAGCCAACCAGATTTTTGGGTTGTTTGATGATCTGTATATATATTTCCCTCCCCCACTCTATATGCATTGTTCAAAGGAACTTTATCTTGCAGCAGTTTGAGTTGAATATTGGCCTTATTTAAAGAAAGGGCAAGAGCTACCCTGATGATGCATGACAAAGCAGGAACAGCATGACAGTATTTAATGGGCTGCAACTCCCAGGCCTGGGCAGAGATTTAACCAATTATCTTTCAGTCTGCAGAGTTTGTATTATGCCTGCATCATGATCATTAGTAGCACAGAAAAACTTGGGGTTGGTAGTAGTGTAAAATAGCATCCTGGACTCTGGTGGGTTTTTGTGGGTTGTTGTTTTCCCCAGGGGCTCTGTTAGTGAGCAGTGCTCAGCCAGGGGCACAGAAGGATGCTGAGGTCAGATGTATCTTTCTGTTTAATGCTGGCCAAAGCCTCCCAGTTAAGTCAGAGTGGAGATTTAATAATTTGAGCTGCTCTTTGAGCTGGATTGGGTCATGGCCTTATGTGGAATTCCCTGTCAAGCTTCCTGGATTCCTGCTCTGCACAGAAATGTGAGGCAAAGAGAGAGCTCTTCAAAGCTGCAGTGGTCTTGTGACCTCTTTAAATGTTTCATTGTTTGATGACTAAGCTTGCCGGGTTTCAGACACTGAGTCAGGGCTTTGTTCTCATGACAAGCTTCCCCTCCATAATGAGCTGTTATTGTGCCTTTGGAGGGCCAGAGCTGCTTGAGGTGGGCAGAAGAGGATCAGCTGCAAGAGACATTATTCTCACAAAGGGCAGGGCTAGCAGAGTATTTCCCCAGAGTGCTGGCAGAGGCTCCTGTTTGCTAATGGCAACGAGACCTGTTCTGCAATTTCAGGCTCTCCTCCCCTCACTGCCGTCCTGCAGCAACAAAGTCGTGTGAAGAAGAAATTGAAGCCGTGGCTGAGTTTGATGTGTTTATGGCAATCACCTCTGTCTGAGGAGTGCTAAAAGAGGAAATCAGTCTGGAAGCACAACTAGTAACTGTGAGGTGCCACCTACAATCAATAGCTTTCAACAAAATTGGCAAACCAACTCAAAGCTGACTGAATTTGCTATAATGTGTTCTGTGGAACAGTTCACTGAAGGAAAATGAGATGAGATGCACACTTAGATTTTGGAAGTGCAAAGGGGCTGATTCCCAAGTAAGAGGCAGATAGCTTTTCTCATAAAAGCACAACCACATCAAGCTCCCATATTTAATATACTACAGAGAGTCTCCTGACATGTCTTTTATGGCAAATGGATAAGCCAAAAATACATTTCTTGGTTATATGACTGCAATGAAAGATTAAAGCTGAAATTTCTGGGTCTTGCAAATGATATCAAAGTGCATCTTGAAACAGTCTAATAAGGACTGTGGTTTATTTAACTGAACATTCTGGTCTGAACCTCCCTTACTCCTCAGCTGAATGCAACAGCTTGTAATTCAGTATCCATCTGTCTTGGATGCAATTCTTACTTGCAGCTTTGTGCTTTTAGCTGAAATTACATATTAATAAGAAAGTGGGAGGGAAAGCTACCCAGCTAATATGCCTGGTTAGTTAAGAATCAAGTCACATTTTATTTACTTAAACCCATCTGTGCTTGTTTTGCCAGTAATATATTTGGTCTACGGCCTGTGGACTATGCAGAAAGTGAAAAGATGAAATCTGTGCTAATGTTACCAGTGAAGAATGAATCACTTTCACTTAACCAGCCCTCTGAGGTAAATGTCTGTGTGGGTTTGTTTTTGTGTTTTGCTTTTTAACAAAACAACAAGCCATGAGTTCTTCCTTTAAATATTGAAGGCTTGGATGTAAGTACAGTACATTACAGGCAGATTTAAAGTAGGCTAGGAAGCTGTCTTGGACAGTATTTCTAGGATGTATGTGGAACACTGACAAGCTATGAAGTTGTGTGCTGCAGCTTTATCTGGGAAGACAAAAGATGTTTCTTGTAATGTGGTTTTATTACAGGAGAATGAGCCTGTGTTATTCCTCAAGTATCAGTGCTTGAACTTTGCTATTGATGTTGTTTTTCTGCATATCTAAATTTGCTCTACTTTCCAAACTGCAAGCAGCAGTCTTTGTTCCAGGTGCTTTTTGTGTGCCTTGAAAAGACTGTTCCACTGTCATCCTTTGTCCAGCAATGAAAATATCAGCTCAGCAGTAAAAAATAGCATTTGGGAGATTGTTCTGGGTTTTTTTTTTCTCCTCCCTTGGACAAAGACTTCTCAGGACTTGTAACTCAGACCTAACAAGTTACTGCATTATGAAATGCTTTGTGCTTCCTAATGAATGAGGATGAAGCTGAGCTGGCTGATAGAAGCAGCCCATATCTACTCCAGCCTGCAACAATCCCTCCTCATTGGGGCCACAAGGCACCCACTGGCCAAAATCAACCTGTTGCAGCTAAACCAGGACTAATGTGGCTGTTCCTTCCACCTGCAGCAAATGTAAGATGTAGCTCTTCTGTGCCAAACAAACCATGCTGGTATTTGCATTTGCTTTGGGGGTGAGTGTGTGCCAGGGGATGACTGCTGGCTCACATGGATGACTTGATCCAGAGCCTGAGGCTGTGGGGTAACTGCATCTCAAAGCTGCAATCTGGAGTATTTAGGAAAATCCAGGAGCTGAAGAATCCTACCCTTGTCTGCATAAAGCACCTCTTACTTTGCCTTAATACTACCCACACCAAAAATCCCACTTAAGCATTGGCTGCTTACAGGGCAAAGTATTAGGGACTTCTTGCTAAAAGGAAATGCAGATATTCATTATATAGGTTTCTCAATGCCATATCTGTTGTTAATATTTTGCTAAAAGTAGGTTTTACTATTTAATTGGGATTTTTATTCTTCTCAATGCTGCAGTTTGCCAGGCTGTTTACAGTTCCACCAGCTCTATTCTCTGGTGCTTTAAGAAGCACCAAAGAGGGCAAGGGAGGAAAAGCTGGTCCAGGAGGTGTTTTGGTACCTTGTATAAGCTAAATTAAGTACCTCTAATGGGAATTTTTTTCCTGTGGAGCTGATTTTTTACATGGAGATTTATTCATGGACCCTGTCTGTCCACTAAGCTTGTCATGAGGTGTGTTTCAAAATGCTTTTTCTTGGAAAAGAAAGCTGTCCAGTAAGTAAGTTGCTTTCCTTATGTTCCCAAGTATTCAGCTTACTGCAGAATTTTCTGTTCATGCAGGCACTGAGCTCCAGCCAGCCAAGAAATGGACCCCTTGGTATACTGGGGAGCAGTCTTAGTGCAGAGCAGCAGAAATTGCTGAACAAATTAGCAACAGTCCTGAAGGCCCAGAGGTGCACTGAATTTAACAGCAGAGGTATGGAGTCTTGTTGAAATGTCTCTGTCCAAATATAAGTAACTGCAGTTCTGCACTTTAGCATTTAAGATGCTACCTGCAACAGGGTTTTTTATTGCTCCTGGGAAGTGCAGTTTCTGAAATCCCTGAGTTGTAGCAGGAGTGGAGTGATGGTGTGTTTTGCATGTAAACACATCTAAAGCTTGTCTGGCTATCAAGGCAGGAAGTTTCTGGGGGAGCCACAGTTTGGCAGTTCATTGTCTATTATTTAAAATCCCACAGTCTCCTCAGAGACATATTCTCTTTACACCTCTTTTACCAACTTTAAGGTCTCTGCTTGTGTGAGACGTCCTGTAAAGTTTTTACACTTCAGAAGTGAGCAGATGGTGCCTTGAGAAAAGAGCATGGCATTGATTAAAATTTATATGTCTTCTCACATGCTGCCTTCCTTCAGATTTTATTCTCCATTAAGATTGGTGAACCCAGATTATGGTGTTTGGTGGAGTTCTTTTCCCCTCTTTGAGGACAGGAACATTATCTTGATCCCTCCTGTTAGTTTTTCTTTGGAGTGCTCGTGAACAAAATGCTAAGGTAATTTCCCCCTACCATCTTTTACTTCCGGATTACTACTCCAGAATCTTGAGTGGAGTTCTGTTAGCTTTGTATTAGAGCAGTGAGATCCTGTAGTAAGATTCCTGTTAGAGTTAAATATAACTGTAAAAGGATTGAAAAAAAAATGTTCTCTTCATCTGAAGATTTGAGTGTTAGTATAGAACTATAAAACCATGAGTTCCCTTTTTCACAGCAAGTGTATGTTGAAACCCACAAAATTTCTAATAGCTCTCCTACTAAGTGAGATCATAGTCTCAAAAATCACCTCCTGGCTGATAAATTATTATAGTCTATTTATTCTTTAAATAATGATTGATGGCTTTTCAGCCAGGCATGGTTCTGACTTGGTTTTACTGATGTAATCTTTCTCCTAGTAACTCACCTTGTTGTCCCTGATGTTCCAATGCCAACTACTGTCAAATGCATGATGGCTCTTCTGACTGGATGTTGGATCCTCAAGTTTGAATGTAAGTATGAAATATGTGGGACCCCTTGGGTTTTTTATCCAGAAATTGTAGATGGGATTCTAGACTGTTTTTTGGACAACTGCACTGATATCAATGCTATCTTGACACAAAGTGCAAGGGATTGTTTTCAAATGTCATGAATGACTGGAAATCTGATTGAATATATTTAATGAAGTATAACTGTTACTTCCTTGGTAAATGAGTGCATTCCATTGTTAGGTGTGCTGGATAGGTCATACCCTAAGTATCAGTAGGGTGTGAATTTCTTCATTGCTACATTGAAACTGATTTGGGAGATTATGGAACATACCCTGGGGGAGAAGGAAGGATTTTATCGAATTCTAGTCTTTGTTATGAGCAGGTTGCCTTGAAACTGAGAGGAGACTTTGCTTGGCATATGTGCTCAAGGCCTGTGGGAAGTGAGCTTATGTTTGCATACAAGCTCAGATCTGTTGAAGATTGTAACTTCTAACCCAAATTAGCATCCAAGTCATGTTTCATGCAGTCTGTAATTCGTGTTTATACAGTGCATGCTTTTTTTATACAGCTGTTCTGTAGACTTAGAGCCTAAATTTTGAATTCTTTATTTATTCTGATATTTCTTAGTACCTTGCTTTCATAGGAGTTGCAAAACCCATCTTCTTCCCCTTGACCTTTATGGCTAAGTCCCTTTAGCTAATAAGTACATTACTAATGAGTTAATTACCCATGGAAAAATGGCAGACAGATTTCATTCCAGTTTTCTACTATGTGACTAAACATCAGAACACAAGGATTCTTTAATATTGTGGATTTTCTGATCACTAATGTTTATATAGACACTTGGAAAAGCCTCAGAAGCTGCAAACTAAAACACTGCATCACTCTGGACTCAGGGTGTTTATTTGGCTTTCAGACATTTTGTTCCATGCTTTAATTCTTTTTAAGACTAAAGACTCTGTTTCTGTGGTGAATCCCTTCACTCAGCCCCCAAGGTTTGCATACATTCTATCCTAAGTGCTTCCTTTATTTCATTTCATCTTTCTAGATGCTTAGAAAACTTCTGAGTGCTAGGGAGATTTCACTAGTGAGACCTTAAATGAAATCTTCATGGAAGAACTTTCATTTAGAAATGATTGGAAAATAAAGTAAAATAAACCAAGCAGTGCAGGGGTTATCGAGGGAATATTTTTATGGTTCTTTTTTCACAGTTGAGTTTTATGTTGTTGGTACTGATTAGTACAATCCTGACTGCTAATGCTCCCAGCTTAGTAAGCAACATACTACTTAAAAGCGAGTGATTCTCCTCCCTAGTGAGAAATGTTAGCAATAACTCATGGGGTCTGATGCAGCTAAGTGCCTATAATTAAACGCACCACTCCATCTGTTCCCACCAGTCTGTTATCAGTCTTCTTCAGAGTCATTACAAGTTAAAGATTGTTATAACAAATAATGGGACTCCTGCTGATGAAACATTTGTCTTGGAAAAAGAGGTCCTTGCTTTTCCTTTTTATTGCCATTTATCGTGGCTTTTTGACTTGTATTTGGATAAGCTTCCCTAAATGTGATGCAAATAAACTTCCAAAAGTATGTGCATGTTCTAGTTATGTAATAAATTTAAGAAGTTATTTATGGTTCACTGTTCTAAACCATTCACTTAAAATGAATTCATGTTGAAAAAATTCACTAAAATATTTGAAAAAACAAAGCTCAGTGAGGCACTTAATGAAATGCTGACTATGCATAAGGGAGTGTTTGAATTTTTTTTTTTACTACAAGGTAAGCTGCATTTGACTGTTATCCCTAAAGTTATATTTATAGCCTACACATTATACCACTTCTTAAAAAACATCACAAGCTTGCAAAAACAGTATTTCATTTGAGAGTCTCTTATGTTAACTCTTCTGTTAGAGCAGGCTGTGAATCTTTCTCTCATAAAAAGCAGTTTCTTTCTCTTGGGTGATTTTATGAAACTCCTGTTGCCATGTGTCCATACACACAGCTCCAGCATCCATCCATACTGGTAGAGACCTAATGTGGAATTTTCCAGCAGAGTTTGAGCTGAGTGCTGGAGAGCCAAGATGACAGTATGTATCCTCAGTTTTGGTTTCCCTTTTGCCTTCAGGTAGGAGATTAGGATGAAAGGATGTCACCACTGAGCAATATTAGATCTTCACAGAAGAAAAATTGCATGGTACCGCTTGCTTTCCCACCTTTTCTGTCTATAACACACTGTCAGCAGTACTTCCAAGGCAGCACAGAATTGAATTGAGGCAGTGTTGCCACAGTGCTCCTTGCCCTTGGCCATATCTTTCACTGGTTTCATTATTTTATTGCCTTTATTATTTCTGGGATGGTAATAGGGCACGAAGTGGCGAGTCATTATCCTTCTGCAAGTGGGCTGAGACAAAGATTCAAATAGCACTGTATTTCCTCTAAGCTTTATGTGGAGCATAGAACAGTGTAATTAAAACCAGCAGAAGTCTTTAATAGCTTTTCAGCTTGTTTTTTTTTTCTTAAAGTTATTGTCATCTGTTAAAGCAGGGAATGAAAAATGATCTCAGTAATGATATGCATTGAAACAAGCTTGTGTCAGTGCTGGCAGTGAAGTGTCTGGCAGAATTCTAAGCATCTGATTGCTCATTCCTTCCTCCGCTTTGCTTACCTGGAGCAGCAGCAGTGATTCAGCTCTGATCATTAAAAGGAGGCAGAAAAAGCTGCTTTTCCTGTAAAGACTCACAGCAACAGGGAGTTGACTGGAAGAGCCAGGGGAGTGCATGACTGACATTTCAAGGTGAAAACATCGTTCTGAATTTTCTATGCCCATCCCTGTTTAGGCTGTGAGAGCAGAGGAGTGCAGAGCTGCTTGAGCTGACTGCTCCTCAGGCTGGGCTGCCTCTCTTTCATGCATAAACATCTTTTAGCAGCTGGCTGATTCTCAGCAAAGCCCTCCCTCCTTGAAACACCCAAAACTTTTGATCACTGGTGTTTCATGCTCTTTTTGGACTTGGAAACTTCCTTCAGCTGCCTCCTACAAAAGCTCTGAGAGGCTCAGAGCCTCTCATAACTCTGAGAGGCTTTAGAACTCTTTAAAGTGCAGGTTCTGGTTGTATTGGGTGTGTGCAGCTGAGGGCAGTGCTTCAAACTAGCAGGGACTGAACTTCTATACTCCCAGTTCTACACTGTGGAGCTGCTGGGATTTGCAGAGGAGAAAAGGGGCATGAGGATACCTTCAGTGTGGTGTCAGCAGAGATTGGAAGTGGCTTGGGTTGAAATAACATCTAGAAAAAAAGGAAGCCTTGGTGTTTCCAAAGCTCCCTCTGTTCTGTGTCATCCAGGTACTCAGTTTTCCCTGTTTGTGGAGTCCTTTGTTCCAGCTGGCTTCTGGTTTGAAGAAAACCTTGCATTAAGGAAGCCCTTTGTAAGGAAGAGGATAGGAAATACAACCTCACTTACTAAAAGGCCTGTGATGGGGTCCAGAGGATGAGCACTCCTGAGGAAATTTAACCTGACCTTAGGCAGGACTACCTCACTTTGATCACTCTAGAAAAGAGCTGTGGCGAGCAGTGGCTTTTCCCAAAGAAGACAGGACACCTGAGGCTCCAAGTGAAGGAATCATTTTCAAATCACATGCTCCCAGCTTTTGAGAACGTTTCAGGACTTCCCAAGCATCTGTTCCATCGTGTTCAATAAATAGCACCTGGATTAACTTGTAAACCACCCTTCTTAAGCAGATACACTTCAGTCTCTGCAGATCTTGTGTCATTTGCATGTGGTGAGAAAACAGACTGCTCTTGTTTCACCTAGGAGATCTCTACCTCACTCCATGGAAATCTGTGAGTCTGAAGTCACTTTATAAGCATATAAGAGACAGTACAAAAATTCTTTGCTCTAGCAGAGGCCAATAATGCTGCTTATGAAAACAAATTGAAGCCAGCCATGCCGAATTCCCCTAAAGCTTTCAGTCCAGATTTCTTCCTTTTCTAGGAAAAAAAATCCCCCAGGGTTTACTCAATCTGCATGTAAGTTTTAAAACCCGTGAGACTGAGCTAAGGAAGTATCAGTTGCAGTCTCTACTAGATCTTGGACATGTAGTATTTCCTCTTCTTTGTTGCTGCCATGTATTCCTAAATTACTTTTAGGCGTTCTAAGAGATTTTTGGGACTAACCCCCGCTCTTTGCTTTATTAATGCAAATCCAACAAAAGTCCACTAAGGGTAATTGAGTTACTGAGAGATACCCCTGGGTATCTGTGGGTGATTACAACTTGTTCTTGGCAACCAGTTTTTTTTTTTTTGTACTTCATACTCTTAAAATTGTTTCTGCTGATGCAGTTAGTTTCATTACAAACCAATAAGACTTACATGAATTAGGATTAGAGGGCTCTGATCCTAAATTTTACAAATAATGATTTCTTTTATTTCCAGTGCTAGCACTGCACTTGTATCAAAGGTCAATTAGAGTGGCCCCCTGTTAACCTGCTTGCTCCTTAGACCTCAAGGTGAGAAGGCAAGGGCAGGTGCTCAGTGAGGTGATCAGGATCAGTGTAAGTAATGATACTTCACTGATCTTGTTAATGAGGGGAAAAAATGAGCTGAGCCATGCTCTGCTTGCCAAATGTGGTGGCACCAAGCTAAATGCAGATGCATTAAGCTTAACTTCTTTCTGCCATGTTTTCTAGGGACTTCAGTGCAGGCTTGGGTTTTGCTAAAAATTTGGTGCAAATGACCTTGTTTATACTTAAAACTTTGAGGTGTGAAATCAGCTCTTTAGTGATGCCCTGCATTTCTAGGGCAGAGCTCTGCATGACCCTGTGCCCACAGGATCTGGCCCCACAGTGGTGGTGTGGCAGGCCAGCTTTATCCATCAGTGCTTGCACACTGACCTTGGCACTGCAAGGCAGCTCTGCTCCCTGAGAATTGAAATGCCACTTGCATTCATGCAAGTCTTGCCCTTTCATGGGTGATTGATCCAGCTGCTGAGATTAAACTAAAGGGCCATTAATGTGTAGTTGTAATAATCACCCTCCTCTCTCTAAGAAAAAGAACACTGACAAACCTGAACAGCCTCAAACTTAGGTGGTCCAAAATTCTTATTGGCAGTAGTGTTAAGGAATAAATCAAGATTGGCTGAGACCCTGTGCAAGTTGAATGGTCTCATGTTAGAACAGAACAGACTGGATTTTTAGTCAGGATTGCTGGTCAAGAATGCACAGACTGCTAATGTGTAGAGGGAAACACAGTGCTGATCTCTGCCTCCTCCTAAAATCACAGGTGTCTTCTCAAAAGGTTCCCTTCCATTTTCAGACACCTTCTTTAGGGCTGTCCTTGTTCTTCTGAGATTCAGTCTTGTTTTGAACACTTTTTGCAGAAGTACTTCAGGTGTCTTTCTCAGTTTCAGAAGGGAGATAGTGTTCTGGTCATTTTAAATTAGAATAGCAGCAATTCTTTTTTTTCCAGTCCATTCATTTGACCAGTGCCGTGACATCAGGTTCTCACTGGTGGCTTTTCAGTGTAGTGCTAAAGAAATGAGAGTCTGATCTCAGGAGTTTTGGGAGTCAATTAAACATGGCTCCTGCTTGAAATCAAAAGGGGATTTTGACTTAAGTGATGTAAGGTCAAAAGAGCTGCTGGAAAAGTTCCTGTGAAAGTAGGAGACTGATATACCTGGGAGTAAAGTAGGGAGTTTTATTTCCTTTTATGTGTCTTCCTAATCAGGATGGTACTGAGTTGGATGAAGAGACCATTAAAAGGGAACTGTCTTGTTATCCAGTCACTTTTGCGCATTAGCAGCTTTAAAATTAATAATGCTTCTGGAGGAAAAGACCTGGGCTATACTGAATGGACTCAACACTCAGTTTTCACAGCAAATAAAATCCCTATCAGTGAAAAAATCTGGCGAGGTTGGAAGGGCCTGCAGTGTGCTGTAACCTACTGTTTGCATCCCTACTCGGAAGTGTGAAATTGAGATATTGCTATTTTTAGTACTAGATCATCCTGGGGTGGTTGTATCATCTCCTGGAAGAATGGTGAAACTTGTACACTCCTGCTGCTTCCCAATGATACCATAACACAACCAGAGCTGATTATGCTGGCTTTGACAACCTCACTTGGGTTATTGCATCCATTAGGATCCACTGCACCTGAAAGTGATAATGGAGATTTAGAGATCTCGGAGCAAGTGGTGGCTTGACACTAAGTTTTTAGGTGGGGGATAGAACAGGAAAATAACCGTTTGTTTAGACAAATGAATATTGAATTAGGTAGAAAAACAAAAACAGCTTGAGTCTGAGCCCTCTGTCCTTTTATCCCAAATGTGAGAACAGGGACATGTTTCTGTTTTGGTGTTGGTTTTTTGTTGGTTTGGGGTTTTTTTTTTTTTAATTGTTCTGATGCTTGACTTTGTCAATTCTTTTAATACAAACTCTGTAGCATGCAGGAGTCATTAAAGAGAAAGGAGCCTCTTGGCAACAAATCAGTCTGAACAAAATCTGCAGTTACAGGCCGTAGTGATCTCCATCACTTACATTATTTTGCTTTCCTCCTTCTAGTCAGGAATTCTTCCTCCATGGATAGATAATCCTTGGCTGTTCCCTTCAGTGTTGTAAGCACCTTCCAAATGTGCTCTTTTTCCATCACCAAAAAACCCAGACTGTTGCTCCGTGGAGGTGTCTGTGTGTAGGCCTAGCTGTCACCTCTTAAAATACTTATATCGAAGGAAAACACCTGGGCACTGAGAATTTATGCTCTTGGTTTTTTATGCTATGTAGAAAACACAGCTTTTGTGTCACAGACTTGTTAAGGCACAGATCTGGCCTGTTTCTAGGTGGGAAAGAAAAGTTGAAGTTAATAAGGATGCTGATCATGCATTCTGGCTGTGTGCATGTTTGCAGTTTCTCCAGGAAACAGCTGTCTGCCTTGTGGTTCTTGTGGGCACAGTGAGAACAGGACACAGGTGGGTGAGTCTTTCTTGTGGCCCTCCTGGAGGATTGTAATTACCTGTGACAAGGAACTCCTTGGAGCACCTGGCAGTGTGGAATGGACTGATGAGTGTTTGCAGGACAGACCTCACTGATTTTGCATTCTGTGACATCAGCACACACTAACGTTAGTCACTTCCCTGACTTCATTTATTTTTTCAGGCAAGCAGCAGTTCAAAAAGACATTGTAGTCTTTTGTATTCATTCAATCTTTTATTACTTTTGTATCACATTTGCTTCATTCACTGATGCTGGCACTGGATGCTCAATTTGTGATGTACTTACTGTATAAAAACCTCATCTCTCTAGTAAAGTCCTTGAAATCAAGCTTTTGATGGTGGATTGAAATAAAACATGCTCTTAATGAATGGACAGTTCTGTTCTTAAGGTTAGATGAGACTTCTTCCTTTATGGTAAG
Organism: Sialia sialis; assembly: GCA_009812075.1. Classification (NCBI taxonomy): domain Eukaryota; kingdom Metazoa; phylum Chordata; class Aves; order Passeriformes; family Turdidae; genus Sialia; species Sialia sialis. The sequence continues at coordinate 2,797,099 of VRYO01002326.1, forward strand.
TGGCTGGCATCCATTAATATCTGTATTTCCTTGGAGGGAAGGAATAGCAGTATAAGTTAGAGGCACATTGGCACGGGAAGTCTTGCTGAATTGTGGTGATTTAAAATAAATAAAATGTGAAATAGCTTTTAGATTTATTTTCGAGTTATGAGTACTGAAATTAAGTTATCAGTATTCATTGCTGTTATCAATAATGAATATGTAAGTTGCCTTTCTGGAAAATCCATGACTGGGTTTGCCCTTCTAGTTCATGTTAATTTTCCTTGAAGGAATGAACAAGTGCAAATAATCAATCTGATACTTGTACAGGGGATATTTGCTGCAGTTTTCAGCCACTTGTAATTTTCTGTTGGGGGTTTCTCTTTTTTTCATGTAAGCACACTTTTATTTCCTAAAATGTGAGTTCCCTTTGCATTTTGTGGGTTTCTATGAACTGACAGCAAATTACTGCAAATTTCTTCCAAGATCTCTCCAGATTAGATATTCCTATCCTTTGGCTACTTACTGCCATGGCATCCAAGTGCCTTTGTCAGTAATATTTCTCTTTATAGCCTTGGGCTTTCTTCCTTTTTAGGGTCAACCCCCCTACAGTTCTCTTCTGATTTTGTCCATTTTATAGTTTTTATATACTGTGAGTTTCTTACTTTCCCAGTGCAAGTAAGTTGCCTAAATTGTGCAAGGAGTGAGGTGCTATAAAAGTTACAGCCCCGGCCACATTGTAAATCCTCGTGGAACCATTTTCAAAATCGGCTTCACAAACTTTTTCCTGGGTAATTCTAATTAATGACTGCAATGTGTGCATGCAGGCAAAATGTTCCATCCTTGAATGGGTGACCACAGCAATTCCTCTCCCCAGAGTGAGGTCAGGCACTACATTTTATGGACGTTAGCAATGCATTACCATCAGTGCTTTCTCCACTGGAAAAAATAACTGGCCTTAAAACAAGGTAAAAACATGTTGACTCCAAAAGGCAATCTCATTATGCAGCAGTGCTAACAGAAACAAATGCCACTGTTAAACCCCAGCATAAATCTCCAGTTCGTGCTGATCCTGGAGACCTTGAAATCCCATCTGATTTGTTCTTGGAGGCCGTGGCTGCTCAGAAGCAGCTTTGTGCTTACCTTGTAATTGCTCTTTATCAGGCAATTGTGTCCATTTCATAACTGCCATGTTGGCTCCACACACTGCCTTTGAGCTTCCCAGTGATCAGCAGTCGGACATTTGACATTAAGTGGTTGACCTTTAGAGGGTAAGAGGAAGAGCTAATAATTCCTGGTGTTTATAGCACTGATTTTAGTGCGATATTACTTCTCACCATCTCGCTTGCATCTTCAGGCGCTGTTGTAAATTTTTTTTTTGGGTTTTAAAAGCAAATTGCTAAAGCACGCAAGCTTTGGTTCTGCGTGAATGTCATGTTTTGCACTGTAATAATTTTATTTTAGCACAACTCCTTAGTCCATAAATGATATGCATGCCTCTCTTAAGGCCTAGGGTGTCTAATTTTTGCCTGCCTTGCTGTGTTTTTTGTAGGGGTCCAAGCCTGTCTGCAGAGCTCCGTCCGAGAACAAGAAGAGAAGTACGAAGTGCAAGGTGGCCCCCGGCGAGGGCGGCTCAACAAGGAGCAGCTGGTGGGTTTTACTGCTCCACACAGCCTGGATTAATCACCTGGGGCTGGGCAGCTCTGCCCTTTGCCACATGCAAAGGTGCAGGGGATGTAAAATTTTAATGTGGTCTTGTACAGAAAATGGGATTATGTGCAAGGTGATCCAAAGAGCCGTGAACCACCCATAAAGCTGTCATTTTTCTCCATTAGTGGAGATGTTGCTGTAACCTTGTCAGGGGAACGCTGTATTGCACTGCATATTACTTTCTGATGGGACAGGAAGTGATGTGCTGCTCTGCTCAGCTTTAGAACATAGTTCTGAAAGAAAAATGGTTTTATTACTATTTGTTTCCATTTAGGGCCTTTTTTGTATTTAACTGGGTTCATTCCTGGTTACTTGCTGGATTACACTGGAGAATTTATTAACTGCATTGTAATAGCAGCTCTAAATATTCCTAACTCATGGTTCAAACCCTGTTATGCTGGAAAGTATTTAAACAGAAGCAAGAATTTACTACATAAACAAGCTTTTCTTGGTTGCATTCTTACCCTGAGAACCTTGCAGGTTAAGTTCCTGTTCTAGTTACCAGTGGTGGTTATTTTAAATTGTAGGAGTGTTGTGTGCTCTGATTTTTCCTTTCTTGTTCAATTGTGAAGTATTCACGTATTCATGCTTGTTTTGTTGTTTTTTTCTTTCACACAGCTGCCTAAGTTGTTTGATGGGTGCTACTTCTATTTTTTGGGACCCTTCAAACAGCACAAGAAGAGTGATCTGCTGGAGCTGGTGAAGGCAGCAGGTGGCCAGGTCCTGGTGAGGCAGCCCAAACCTGACAGTGATGTGACACAGACCATCAATACCGTGGCCTACCATGCAGAGCCCACCTCTGACCAGAGGCTCTGCACTCAGTATGTCATCTATGACGTGGCTTCCAAGTTCCAGCCAGACAAAATCCGCCAGGGCAAGGTGTGGATGGCCCCCTCCAGCTGGCTCATAGACTGTGTGCTCTCATTTCAGCTTCTGCCTGTCAAGTGAATGTCAAAGAGCATCCCATGAGCAGGACTTCAAAATGGGCTGAGTCTTGGGCAGCTGGGATGCTCTGGCAAACTGCTCTGAAGCTGGGATTTCTGTTTTGGAGTCAGGAGAGCTTTGAGCATTTTAGTGAGTTATTAAGATGACTGATATGCTGGAATAAATGAATGTACAGTGAAGGAGAGAATTGAAAAGTGTGCTTGGCATATTTAATATGCTTTATTTTTGCATTGAACTTAATAAATGCTTAATAAATAATCACTGACATTTTGTAACTGGGATTTTGCAAAAAGAAATCTTTTGCTTTCTTGGTTTGAACTAGCCCTTTGTAGGTAATTGAGCATGACTCCATTTATGGTGTTTAACATCCATTGATAAAGATCTAGTGTATTTATCAAGATTTCCCAGGGCAGAGTTTGTATTTTTGAAAAAAAAGGACTCCATGCATTTGAACCTGTGCAGACATGATAGGTGACATGTGACATTTTTTAAAACTGAATTTTGCTGGAAATTCTTAGCGTGGGGTAAGTCTTGTAGAAATCAGTTAAACAAATGGCCTGAATTTATCTGGAAGCAGACACTTCTGAGAACACTGTATTTAAAAATCTTGGTCTAAAAATTTGCTTATTTGTAAAAAGATTGATGCTTTACTCACTTCTGTGCTCATCCATGCTTGTAAACATGTAACTAGAATTCAGTTCTATTTTCTGAAGGCTTTTAAGCATTGAGATCCTTTTTTAATTATTAGAATAAATATTTTTGTAAATTTAGATGGTTGCTCTCATGGCTTCTTTAAAGAGAAAACAAAAGTGATCACAAAAGAATTGCGCTTCACTTTGCACAGTTGTATCTAAGCAGCTGGCTACACTGGGTCAATGTTTGATTATTTCATATTTGTTAAAATATTTCTCATAATGGCTCATAAATTATTGACTCTTAGGCTCTGCCTGTGTGCTCTTATGTAATGTTTTGTATTGTAGCTTATGAATTTGTAATTGAGAAATGCTGTCTTGGAATAATACACAATAAGAATGATGGTTGTGGGTTAGTACATAAGTTTTGTGTGCTTGTTTTTGTATTGTTTGCAATAAGTAAACTCTTTGTGTGCAGTAAGCTTGGCGTGTTCTGTCACATGAGCCTGGCTGCAGAATAAGTCCATATCCCATGCCTATCTCAACAGGTAAAAGCAAGCACTGCTCTGTGAGCTCAGTACAGCTGTGAAGATGGTGTATTACACCAAGAGCTGCTTCTGCAGAGGAGGAGAGCTGTTTTCTGTAACCAGTGCTGCTGGAGGTCCTGTGCCCTGTAGAGCCCTTAGAACTGCACACAGCAGGTAGAACAGGTACAGTTTTCAACAGCATCTGCTAGATTTGAGGAGCTGGAGTATCTTAATCTTCTCACTTATGCCAGGCTGAGTCATTGCTCTTCACTAAAAGCAGGGCTCATGAATAAGTGGAGCAGCCCATGGGATTGATGTGGTTTGGGGTTTTGTGCAGATAAACGCTGGCACAGAATGAGGTACCCAGTCGATACTGCGTGGGCTTGGGCATTTGTCTTAACAGTTACAGCACATTTTAACTTGGCATTTCATAGCACATCAATATACCTAATGCAGTGTTCTTTGCAAAACTAGCAGTGAATCTCTGCAAAAATTCTTAAGAATGGAGCTTTTCTGCCCTGTACCAGGAAGAAATTCGACCCATCAGTAATCGTGCTCTACGTCCTAAAGTAGAGGCAGCATTTTTACAGGTTTTAAGAGCCATTGTTCCTTGGCAGATGCAAAGAAACTCAGTTAGAAAATTGCCATGAATGTTTCAGGGATTTTTTTAAAGCCATTATCTGAACCTCAGCCTTGTTCCCTTAAATCCAGTTGTGTTATCAAGCAGTGTTTCTCTCCAGTCACATGAAGAATCACTCCATGTCATACTGAGGAGAGACCCTTACCCAAGGTTAACTCTGGCCCATCTGCTTTGGCTCTCTGCAGGAACTCAGAGTGTGATATAGTTGTAGCCTTGAAGAGCCTCACAGTAGACTTTGATGCCAGAGCTACAGCAGGTTCCAAACACCACTGGCACACTGCAAGTACACAAAAGCTCAGAGGTCAGTGACACACACCCTGGTTCATTTGCTCTTATTGAAAGCAGAGGGATAAAAGGATAGTAAGCATAGATCAAGCCCCTTAATCTATTGGATGGAGTTTGGCTCCTGAAAGCAAGGCTCTAAATTCCTGATGCAAGGTAAGAGGTGTGTAGGGATAATTTTTCACTGTCTCTTCCAGTCTAAAACCCTAGGGTACACTAAAGGAAACTACTGAGAGGCAGACTGAACATGGAAAAGGTATTTCAGGAAGTGTGAGAGACTTAAGAGCCTGATGGCCACACTAGCCTGGCTTAGAAGCAGTGAGTAGATGAGCTTATCAAAGAAAATCTATTGAAGGTTAATGAAGAGCCTTAGCTTAACATGAATTTATATTAGTGTTCTCCTGCTAACCTGCATGTACTTAATGTGCACTCATGATTGGGTCATTTCATAGAAATACAGAGTGGTTTGGGTTGGAAGGACACCAAAGCTCATCCCATCCCACCCCTTGCCATGGCAGGCACACCTTCCACTATCCCAGGTTGCTCCAAGTCCTGTTAAGCCTGGCCTTGAACACTTCCATGGATCCAGGGGCAGCCACAGCCTCACTACCCTGACAGGTAAGAATTTCTTCCTCAGGTTAATGGTTTTCAAGCATCTTTTCTTGAAAATTATCTGTTTCTCTTAATTAATTAGTTCATCTGGGACACCCGATAACCTTTGATAGCAGTACAGGGGTTCAGTGGCAACATCAGTTTAACACTCCTAATAATTAACAGAAGATAACATTTTTAGTAAATAATGTGAGATCCACTTCAGAGATGATTCAGTATTTCTGCAAATGGTTCAGGGAAATAACAGGCAACCAAGTAGTACCAAGCAGCACTAGCTGCTTCTGCTCTCAAATCAGAAATGGCAGAATGGGATGTGCTGTTGTCTCACAGCCCTCTTGTAACTATAACAAGCATGGGAATGCCCTGAGGTGCATCTCTGGTAAAAAAAAGTCAGCAAGTGCTTCACCCAGCTGGCACCTACCCAGCCTTTAGTGGGATAAAGCCCTTTCTTCTGCTCACCAAGCTGTGAGCTGAGGCTGAACCTGCCCCAACATGGTTATCCCTGATCAGCCTGGGCAAGGCTCATTGGAGGAGTGAGTGACTGAAGGGAATTAATTCAGGGAAGGGAATAATTCTAGGCAGGGGATTGAAGCTGGTCCTACTTCCTCCATAGGTCCAGTGGCTTAAGACCACATTTATTCTGGAACAGTTCTTTTGTGTGGCAGTCTTCCAGGAGAACTGCATCTCGGCTGGTGGAATTTCTGCATTCTGCTCAGGACAAAGCTGTCTGCATGGAGGCTGTGTGTGAAACTGCACATTGGTGTGGGTTATTTGGGGGAAGTGTATGAACACAGGGATCATCTGCTGCTCCTGCCTGTGCTTGGTGTGCTGCTTCCAGCTCCTGGGGGCTGGCTTTGCTGCCAGGGTGGCAGAGGGAAGGCAGCCAGCCCTGCAGTGCTGACAGAGCTGCTGGGCTGGAGCAGTTCTGGCCTGGCCTGGCCTGTCCATTGGCAGAAGTGCCAGCCAAGTCTGGGTAGCAGCATCTTGGCATCTTGTTGAGGACAAGCCTGTGAAACACAGCAGTGCAAAGCTTTTCCTTTCTCCTCCTTAGGCTATTTTGTATTTCACTGCTGGAAGATCATCTGGAAATGGGGCAGATGTGATGCCACGTGCATTGGTATTAATCAGTTTGGCCCCATGTCCTTTTCCTGCCTTTACTGCCATAAGTTTCATGGAAGAGTTTCAGTCTTTGATATCTAAGGGGACTGCTTTGTGTTTAAAGAGCCAACAAAGTCTTAAAATACCAGCTTTAAAACTACAGCAAGAGGTCTTTGGACAGCCAGATAGTATTGGCTTGGAAATGAGCAGCAGTGTTTCCATGGAACAAATGAAGATTCAGTTGTTTTTAATAGCAGTGCAGCATGTTCTATCTTTTCAGACTTGTTTGATTTAAATTAATGGTAGTTTAACCAGTGTTAAATTGCCCTTAAAAGCAGAAGAACATTTTGTGTGTAATCAGATGGAAGAACGGGAGGAAGCTTCCCCACCTTTATTTATTTTTTTTTTTTCTTGTAGAGAAGATGCACTTTGTGTGCTTCAATTTAATTCCCGGCAGGAGGTCTGCTCTGATGAAGTAGCAGAGAGCCGTCAGCTCCCGCTGCGCGTGCGAGACCCCGCTGTCATTCCCTGCTCCGAGATGCCGAGGGCCAGAGGGCTACCCAGGGCTTGGGATGCGGCTCCAGCGGGGTGGGAACACGTCTGCTCCACGGCTGGGAGGAGTTATGGAGCAGCACCGCCCCTGGCTGCCTTACAGCGCCTGTCCTGGATGTCCGAGGCTGTTCCAGAGCCGGGAGGCTCCTTCCCTGCTGGGCACAGCTGGCTAGCTGCTCTGAGCTCAGAGACAGTCCCTGCAGCAGGAGAGGCTCTGCCAGCAGAGCGGTGCTGCCACTAGGGCAGGGCTTCCCTTCTCCAGCCCAGCAAAGCAGGTACATGATGACTACAGGGTTAAAGTAGGGATTAAAAAACAGAATGTGAAGCAGCAGCTAAGCTGGCTGTCTTGCTCAGCTTGCTGAACTGATAAAAAATGTACTTATTGCTTCAGCTAGTGTGGGGCTGGGTTAATTTCCTGCTAGTTTAGTGAACTGCTATTTCTCTTTGGTGGGGGGGCTGTCTCTTCTGGGGGCTCAGTTGCAAGAACTGAGGTTTTTGGATTGCCATACACAACTGTGTGCTTCCCAATCTCTCTGCCGAGTTTGTGCTTGGTGCGGCTGGCAGCCTGACCACAGAAATGGTTTTTCCTGCTCTGCTGGAAGTGTCAGCTTTGAGCAGCTGGTGCCAGGAGAAACCCGTATCAGCTCTAGTTTGGGTCTAGCCAGAATTCATGGTCTAGCAAAATTTAATTTTGCAGCATAAAAGATCTGAAGGAACATTAAAAAAAAAAAGTGAGCCTTTTAATTGAATTAAATATTAATACGGATAATGCAATCAATGCTTTATTGATTGCATTAGCCACAATAATGTTTAATTCAATAAGTCTGCAGTGCTGGATCTTTTTCTTCCTCGTGCAGCAAGGGAATGCCATATGCTCTGCCTGGCTGTGTCCCCCAGGCTGGTTTTAGGAGAGCAGGAGATAATAGGATTGGGAGAGGGCAAAGGAGCCAGGCTATGCTCAGGGTTAAACTCCTTCATGTGCCCTCAGGTTGGCTGTGTAAAACCAGGGTCTGTGGCATGGCTGGATTCAAACCAGCTACTCTTAGTGGCATGCACCATTTCTAAAGCCCTCTGCCAAACAGTGTTGTTATTAATGCAAATTCTGCCCCTGACCCCTGTGTGCTTCGCTTCTGGAGCCTGTGCCCCATGCAATGCTTCATGCCTGCTCTCAGCAGCTGAGTCCCAGCAGCTGTGTCTGTCAGAATGCGAAGATTTTCTACCCTAAGCTCACTAACGTGCTTCTGAACAGGTGCCAGGTTCTGGTTTTAGACCCAGCCAAGCTTGAACAATTTTATCTGTTGGTTGTAGGGAGAAGGCTTTTATTAAATTAAAGTCACAATTTTGTTTAACAGCAAAATTGGAGGCAGATGTTCTTCTCAGCTCAGTCCACTCACAGAACAAGGTTTCTGGCCTCTGGTTCTTTACTTGCTGTGTACCTATTGCACAAGGTGTGGTAACAACATCTGGAAACATCCTGGAATAAATATTTGGCTTTTCCAGTGATGGCTTTTAGTGGCCTCTTAGAGTGCTTGATGAAAGCAACCCTGACTCAATAAGGAGAGATGGAGGAACTGCCTACACAGAATTAGCAGCTGCTGCAGTGTCTGGGGCCCAGAAGTCGCCTGTCCCTGCCTAGGCTTGGGTCTTTGAAGGTACAGATGTGGTGTCCCAGCCATCAGCAGGACACCAGACTTGTCCAAGGAACTGGCTGGGTGCATTCAGTGGGGCACTCAGGCTTTTCCCCATCTCTGTGGCCACTGAGGAGATTCTCACCAACAGGCAGAGAAAGTGGTGGGGGAGAAAGGGATCGGGATTTGATTTGGTCTTGTTACATTCCATCTACATTTGTCAAATCCAGGGAAAAGCCCATAACCTTGCTTTTATTTCCGCCTTACAGGGCCCATGTGTTTCAGCATAAAGCCTTATTAGCATGCAGGGAATCTGGGTGCAGAAAGGAAGGGCACAGTGAGCTCAGCTGCAGTCAGCTATCCATCAGGACCAGGTTTGGACACAGTCTTATATTCTTCCTTGGTTTTGAGAGCATTCAGTCACTTTAAGGAGGATTTGGACTGAAAGACAGGCAGTGAATGCAAAATGCAGTAGAAGCTCCCAGATTCACAAGTAAATGAGTGAGTGATCAAATGTAGCAGCTCCTGCTGTGGTTGTGGCACACTGTGATCCACAAATTGGAAGGAGCCACAGTTCCTGAAGGCCAGGCAAGGCAGTACTAGCTCTGGATCAGTCTCTGGATGGCACCACAGTGATCTGTTAAATTGGGGGTGGCACTTGCACTACAGGCATGAGCAAGTAATAATTGACCATGGCAGGTAACCACACCTGAGTGCAGCAGGGAGAGACCTGGGGATGTGCTGCATAGTCCCACACATAATTAGTGCACATTAATGTAAGTATTTCAACTGTCTTTGTGTATTTGATACTCACTTCTGGTCATTCTTTCCCCTTTCTCTTCACATCACTGAAAGAAAAGAACTTAAGTCTTACAATTTCAAAGCAGAACACACAGCAAGTTGAAGAAACCCTCAAGTAAAGGCATTTGAGGCTGTTCTGTCTCTTCACTGCCGTGCTCACTTTCACCCCTTCTGTTCCTGCTTCACACTGTGTCCAGGCTGCTCCTGGTATTTCTTTCATCTTCAAAGAGATGATGTTAAAGATAATTTTGTACCTGCTGGAGGAGGTCAGCGCAAGAACCTGGGAAGGAGCTCATGTGTTGCACTGTCCATCAGCATTCGTGTGGCAATGGGAGAGGTTTTACACAGGGTCTTTAAGGCTCTGCTCTTGGGATGAGCAACAAAATTCCCCTCTGAAGGGGCAGCTGCAAAGCTCCCTTTCTGAATCCTTACCTCTTCAGAGCCTATTTTGCAGGGTTTCTCTGCCCAAAGCAGATTGGAGAGCTCTCTTTGATCACCTTGCACTTGTAACCACCTTTGCATGGATCCCTGCTGTGCCCACTGCAGAGTTTTAGCCTTATTCCCTGCATTAGAGCAGTTCCACACTCTGGTTCCCAGGAGTTTCCCTCTAATGCATTTTGCATTAGTAGCTACTATCAGGAAATCTAGTACCAAAAGGTTAATGTGCATCCATTTGTCCTCTTCCTCCCTTCTTCTTTATGTGCTAGTAGAAGACAACCAATTTCATTAAACACATTAGGTCTGGAAAGGGTCTGGAAGCATTTGAAATTCTGTGTGTGCGGAGCTGTGGGGCCATTAATATTGTCCTGTCTAAGCACTGCAGGTAAAGTGGGATTTGCAGATGTTGAATGATATCTTTCAGGTGTTCCCCAGCCTCCACAATCTTTCTCTTCCCCTTAAAAAGAGGTGGGGTTTTTGAGACCTGCTCAGGATTACTTTCTTGGCATCTCCTCCTTCTGTGTGGTCTCTCAGCTGTGGGCAGGGTAGTGGAGAAGGGATGTCAGGGAAGATGGGATGGTTGTGTGGGCAGCTGAGCTGGCTTTGACAGCTGGACTATTCCTCCAGCTGCGCTAAGTGGTTTTCTCTCTCCTCCCCCCGAAGCCAGCATGACAATTTCTATCCCGCTAATTAGAGCAAAGCTGAACTCTGTGAGTATCTCATTGCACTCTCTGACCTGCATTTTAGACAAGGTCAAGCTGTTTCAGTGAAAAAAATCTATTACTCTAACGATCCCAAGTGGCAAGTGGGAGGGCTGAAGGAGGGCTGCCTTTTCTTCTTTTTTTTTTTTTTTTTTTTGCCTCCTGATGTGTTTATGATTTGAGGAACTTGCCACATTCTTTAACTGAAGCCTCGTGTTTTAGCTCAGCAGACCTTTGAACGTCAGTAATTTGGGTGGTGGTGCTGTAATGCCTCCTGTCTCTGTGAGCAGTGGGTTTGCACAGCAAGGTTTTGGGAGCAGGAGAAGCTGCTGGAAGCCCCCACAGGAAGGAGTGGCAGAGACTGCCTGTGGTGCACTGACTGCAGCCCCCACTCTCTGTCCCCCTTTGCCACTGGGGGAGAGGAGATAGATGAAAAAATTATCTCTACTGAAGGCTCAGTGACACAAAGATTTTTAGATGAAATGGGGACATAGAAAGCAGGGTGTATGAGCAGCTCTGGGCTGCAAGTTCAAACTTAGCAGAATCATGGCCAAAAGAAAAGAAAAAAAAAATCCCACGAGCTTTAATTTCACTTAATGAGAAACCATTCACAGTGTTCCATTTCTGATCCATATCTTTCCATTCCTATTCTAATGGTAATTACTGTAGCAGTTTATTAACAAAGAAATCATTTGATAGCTTTCACATGATCCCATACTTCAAGTATCTAACAACCTATTGATTCGATAGCTTGGCAGCGTTCCTGATTAAGGAGCTGGAGTTTGATTATTTTAATCACTTTGATCGTCTCACATGCAAAGGATAATTATTCTTCTGGTTGAAACATGGGCTGGATTGCAGAATGATGGAGTCCACAGCATGTCCTTGTGTGGGATCTGTGCTGCACCCACAGTCAGAGGGAGCAGTGTCTGTGCTCTTACAGAGTGCTGCATTTCTGATCCCTGAGTTTCTGAAATCAGGTGTGCAACACACCTGCAGAGAGGTAATTGCAATATTTGTCACTACTCAGTGTAATTATGCTGCCCAGAGAGCTGTGGATTCCCCATCCCTGGCAGTGTCCAAGGCCAGGTTGCATGAGGTTTGGAGCAGCCTGGGGTAGTGGAAGGTGTCCCTGCCATGGAACAAGACAGTCTTTAAGGTCCTTTTAGCCCAAACAATTCTATGGTGACTCTTTGATATCTTTATGGAGGATTTTTGTGTTTGCATCTATGTGCCCTGCTCTCCTGAGCCCCAGCAGTACTCTCACTTTCTCACTCTCTGCTCTCACTTTCTGGATGGTTCCTCCCTTACTCAGGGTCTTTGGGAAGTTTCCCTGGACAGCAGTTCCCACTGGGACAGAAGGCCAGGACACTGCAGGAGCTCCTGGCGGGCTGTGCAATTTGTGAGGGTAGAGTCTGCCAGAGCACACAAGCCCAGAGCTATGGTCCAGTCCCTCAGAGGCAGCCAGCAGCCAGTCTGCCACTGGGATGGCTGGTTTGTGTTTCCACAAGAGTGAAAAATAAGGTTATGTTTCTGGGAGCAGTGTTTTTGAGGATTTCTAGGAGATTCTTCCTGATTTTATTGGGGGCCAATGTGGGAATTGAGTTTCTGCTGTTTGATTGGGAAGCTTGCCTAGAAAGAGGCTCAGCTCATTGAGCAGATACACTTGGACCAAACACCTTTTGTCACATCATGAGCCCCTCTGAAAGGAATGAGGGAAACAAAATGGATGGGAGCAGTTTGCTGGAAGTTTTCTCATCCAGGTTTGGAAAGAACAGAAACACCTTACCTGCCACTGTGTCCTCTCAGGGCATTTTAGGCACATGCCTCAGATGGGTCCCTGAACTTGTTGGTTAACAATTCATGCACTTCTGGAACAGCCTGGATTGATCATGCAATGCCCAGGTGACCCTACACCCTCTCAGGAATAAGGTGCTGGGAGAACTTGAATTGCATGTTGGTCATTTTCTCATCTCATATATCACAGACTGAAAGCTTTATGACTTCAGAGCTTACTGTATTAATTTTATGCATGAGTGCTTTATTTTTGCCATATGAGATATATCACTGGCTTACTAGAGCAAAATATCATTAGACCTGGAGAAGGATTTGGTCACTTAAACTTTGTCACCAAGGATCATTGCACACAGATTATGTAGGGCTGTACTGTGCCATTTCTCATGTGTTTATTAAGTGATTATAAATATCGAACTGTGTGCCTTCAGGGGACACTTGAGATCTGTGGCTGCAGTAACATTTCATTGAGAAAGGTGGCACATATACAGTGATTTGTGCCTCAGCAGGGCCCATCAAGGGGTTTGCCTGGTGAGAAGGCAGAGGTCTGTTCCACCTGAAGGAGCTCTCCTTTTGTTGTAGGGATCAGTCACAGGTTGGACTCGATGGTCTCAGAGGTCTTTGCCAACCAAAATGGTTCTGTGATTCTGTTATTGAACATTTTCTGACATCCTGGTGTCTGGCATTGAGGTCAGGATCCTGTGGCACCCATGCCTGAGCCCTCAAGTTAATCACATCAAAGTACTTTGGCTGCTTTGGTTTCCTCCATCTCAGTTCAGAATGTTTGAAAACACCAGAAGTGCTGAGCCTACAGTGTTTATTGTTTCAGTAATAATGAATGGAACTTTTATATGAACCCATAAAATACAGCTGTTCGCCCTGAACATTCAAACTACTTCTGCACAAGCCATTTACTGGCATCAGGTGATAGGACAGGGGGTGATGTCTTCAAACTGACAGAAGGGAGGTTTAGATTAGAGTCAGGAAGAAATTGTTCTCTGGTGAGTCCTGGCACAGGCTGCCCACAGAAGCTGTGGCTGCCCCATCTCTGGAAGTGTTCCAGGCCAGGTTGGACAGAGCTTGGAGCAACCTGGGATAGTGGAAGGTGTCCCTGCCCATGGCAGGGGGTGAAATGAGATGGACTTTAAGGTCCATGCCAGGCTATTCCATTTCCCAGAGTGAAGCGATGCAGGACCATGTCCTGTCCACTCCATGCCAGAGCTCTTCCACTCCTCAATCACCAAGAGCAGCCCCCACCTCTAGATTCTTCCTTTCCATTTGCTGCCAAGACTGTCAGCAACCTGATCCCTTCAGTCAGATTTTCCAAAGTGCTGTGTTCCTCCTCAGTCACTGCAGTAGGTTTTATTTGCCACAAAAAATTAGCTTGTAAACCAGCTGCAGAATAGGCTGTGCCTGTTCTGGAAATGGATGCTCCTTTAGGTCCCTTCTTTTAATGTAAAATTTTATATTAAAATGTTTCCTGCTGGGTAAAGCACAACCTGGAATTGTAGCTGTTCTCCATTCCTGGATTTCAACTTACAACTGAACAAGTCAGGCCCACCTTTGACTCAGTGATCCACAGAAGAAGGAAAAAAACAAAAACCAACCTGCTGTCTGCCTCTTAAAAGTTAATTAATGCTTCTGTGATTCACTAATGAAAAAGAGCGAGATGAGAAATAGGTGAGCAGTAAAGAGCTGCATAAATTCACCAACAAAGCTGGCAGAAGCCTGCAATTGTGTTCTGAGCCCGAGAACACAAAGAAATGGGGTTAAAATGATTTGTGACCAGGAGAAGGAAGAATTTCCTTCTGTTACATGACTGCATATAACTTTTATTAGTTTGATGATGTACAGAGGGACTATTTCTCTTGGAAATGGCTTTTTGGTTAACATTTCATTTTTCTCCCCAAAGTTAGCTCTCTTGCAGTGATATGAAACACAGCTCCCTGTGATTTCCTAGCCCCCAACTTTATTAATAGCACTTGTTGTCCTTGCAAATGATCTATTTCAGGCCAGCCACAAAGCTCTTGTTCTGCAGGTGAGTGAGCCCTCGCCCTTTATCGTGCAGCATTTCCACAGCAGGGCAAGGATGAAAAATGGGTTAATAAAGACCAGCAGGAATAAAACTCCTAACAAGTTGCATTGATAGTTGCATCACTTTCATATCAGCTGCTCCTCTTTAGGAATTTCAGGCTGTGCGCTAATTTAATGTCACTGAATTGTCCTGGGTTTTGGTGTGACCTATCCCAAAACTGCATTTCCAGCCTTTGTCACTTTGGTATTACTCAGTGCATCCAAATAACACCTGGAAAAGTACCAAGGTCACTTCTACCTGCAAAAAGCACAGGTTTCCAGGGTCTGAGAGGTGGTGCAGTTTACCTGGCAGTGGATTAAGATAAATCACCAAATAGATGTGAGAAGATCGAATGGAGTGGCCTCTTGCCATGGGAATAATTTCCTGTGGGGAATGGAGCTTTTAAGATCCTGTCTTGGGAATGGGGACAGATTCCTGCTCTTGTTGGTGCTGGATATAGAATCTTCTCATGAGGCCAGTTTTTACCCCTGCATCTTCTCCAGGAGCAGGGTCTGGTCCAAATTTCTGTTTGTTTGATGGGACTGTGACTTGTTTATTTTTTTCACATTTTCTAACCTACTTGGCTTCTCTTTTCATAGGTAACAGAAAGTCTGTGGTGCCTCAAGGCTTCCCTCCAGCACTGCTGGCCCCTGCACATGGAGGTAGCAGAGTCTTTGCTATGTGTTATGTCCTACAGGTGTTTTTATTCTCAAAAGTGATTTTAATCTCAAATTTAAGGCCAAATGCCATGGTTGGGTAACACTGCTTGGAGAGCCTGTCTGACAAAACAACAGAACAAGTCTGTGGTGTGGGTGGATTTCTCAAAGTCTCTCCGTGCCCTGCTCAGGATTAGAGGTGCAACAGGCCAAGCCTGGCAGTGACACTTCCCTTGCTGGGGTGACTCCTTCAGAGGATGCTTCAGTGGTCAGGAATTCAGGTGTGCATCCACCTGAACTTCTATTTCAACACTGACCTAACCTGCAGGATCTTGTCTCCCATTTGGGAATTTCTTATTTCTGCTCCTAACATGATTTTACAGAAAATTCCTGTATTTCTGCTGGAAGGCACCACAGTCACTGGTAGCATACAAACACTAGGGGAGTTTTGGTCTGAGAAATGATGGCTTTGGTTTGTGATCCACTTTCTCAAATCCAGGAGGATGCAGAGAGGTGGGACTACAAATGGTGATTTGGTCCCTGGATGGAGACCAGCCTTGGATCTTCTCAGAAGCTCCCAAGAGGAGCAGGCAGGGAACCCCCATGGTCCCACTGGACCATGATTTTAAGGATTGTCTTTCCCTAAGTGCTCCCTTGCCTGAGGCACCTGCACCTCCTCCCATTTATTGTTTTTCACGCTGCTGACAAAAGCAGTGGGATTTAGGATGTTTTTTAGGAGGGCTTAAACATCCCATGGAGCTTCACAGCATGATAACAACCACACTTGATTATCCAGGCACGTCTCCATTTGCTTTCCCTTCACGATGGCAGGGCAGGGAGGGGCAGTGCTGTTTGTTTGGAAATGCAATTAGCCCAAGTGTGCAGGCCCAGGGCCAGCCAGGAGGATAACCTTGAATCCAAGGAAAGTGAGGGGGAATTTAAAGCCATGCACAGCTCCAATGGGTCCCCACACACCGCTTTGGCTCACAGCTTCTATTCGTGCCAATAAAATGCGAGAAGATTCGCAATACAATGGGAAATTGCTTCTTTGGGTATCACAGTATCTTGAGTTAGAAGTGCTTTAACCTTGGCCTCATGCTTCCTGTGGGGCCTGTTTGCTGTGCTGCACAAGTGCCAGCACCAGCCAGGAACTTATAGGATTTTCCATCTGAGTAAAATTAAACCCCGAAACCTTTAGCATCCTCTCAATGCCAGACATGCTCTACCTGCATTAACTTGAGCTTAATGGACTGCAAAGTGAGCCTTTCAGCATGTATGGGAGTGGATTATTTTGCAGGAGAGCAAGTTCCTCACATTTTTATCTCTTCCCTTTCCCAAAGCTTTTGTCCTTTGGGGGAAAAAGAGAGAAAAGGCAAACACAGCCAAATTATAGGAAGAGAGTCGGGTCCTAGGAAGTCCAGCAAACTGTTTGGGCAAGGCAAAGAGTGCATCCAGCAAGTTAGGTAAGTAATGAAAAGAGCAATGACCCTGCTCCCTGTCTCTTAAACCAAACTGATTTCATTAGCCAAGATCTTGGTGGCACTGCTGGGGATGATATAAACACTCCAGGCCACACTTTTCAGCAGGCCAGCTGAACTCCTCAGCCTGGCTTTACTGCAGCCTTTCCCAAAGTCTGAGGACCTGAGGCTGGAAAAGACAGAGCCAGCTGCTGATGGGAGTGCAGTGCCCACTTATCACCTCCTCCTGCTGCACAAGGGGTGATGGTTTTACACTGAGGGAGGGTCAGTTTACACTGGATTTAAGAAAAGATGGATTTAAGAAAGATGGTTTTTGCAACGAGGGAGGTCAGGCCTGGCACAGGCTGCCCAGAGGTGTGGTGGCTGCCCTATCCCTGGAAACTGTTTAGGCCAGGTTGGGTGGAGCTCTGAGCAGCTTGTGCTAATAGAAGGTGTTCCTGCTCGTTGCAGGGGTTTGGATTAGATGGACTTTAAAGGTCCCTTCCAACCCAAACTATTCTGTATCATCACACATTGTTTGGAAGGATAATTTAAAGCCTGGTGAGCCCCACTTTTTCACCTGCTTCCTTGGAGTTTTACCTTCCAGATTCACAAGATTTTTTTCCCCCAAACTCTCTAGGCTTGGATTTTGGCTGTTTCTCCAAACACAGAGCGAAGGCACAGCTGGAATACCTGAAGAGACAATCTGTATGGGTAACAGGATCATCCCTATGCCAACTGGGAGGGAGAATGGGCTGGTGCTTTCTCTTCAGGTTTTCCTGGGTTATGACTGTCAAGACAACATCAGCATGGATCATTGTGTGTGTTTAATGACCAAAAGTACCTTCACTGTGTCCTTCCCAGTGCCAGATGCCTTACAGTCTAAATGAGGATCTTTAATAGTGGCATTAATTATTGCTGAAATCCTGCTTTGTCCCACTGAAACAAGTCTAATAGCTCATGCTTGCTCTGCCTC
>VRYO01002326.1:2815600-2833523 GCA_009812075.1 Sialia sialis
GGCCTTCTCTGCAGATGGGTGCTGCCATCACCTGCCCCAGGGATGAGACCAGGCAGCGCTGGCAGGGACACCATCGCATTCTGTGTCCTCCCAAAGGAGCCTGGCTTTAGCTTTTGTGTGGGGGTCTGTCTGTCCTTCCAATTCCCTAGTGCATAATTATCCATTTGTCTGTGTGTGGCTGAGTGGAGACATGAGCTGTCATCTTCTGAGAGCAGAGCTCTTTGGTACTGGATTTAGTCATGGTAACAAGATACTTTCTCTTAAAAAAAAAGGTAGTCTCTCTACAAATACAAGTAAATCAATTTGGTATATTAGATGGCCCTTGAAAGGTTCCAACCAAACCATTCTATGATCCTAAATATATAAATACAGGCAATTCCTTTCCATGCCTTCCATCCCCTGTGTTTTAAAAGCTAAGCTTCCACACCACAAGGAAGGTGGATTCTTGATAAATCTTTCATTTTCTCTATTGACATGCTGTTGCAAACCCATGTCCTTTTGCTATGTAAAGGGCATTAATTTGCCCTGTATCCACATGGGCCCGCTTTCCCCTTCAACAACCACCAAAGAGAAACACTTCACACTTTTGCTGAGCTGGAATCCCGGGATTTGCTCTTTGCTTTTAGCTCCAGCAGAGCTGTGGCTGGACTGGGGTTGCTGCAGTGGATCTGGCATCCAAAGGAGGGTCACCAAGGCACTCAGCTCACTGTGTGCCACTGAAGCCATTGAGTGCTGCTGCCTCAGGAGCACTGGTGGGATGGAGAGTACCCAAAGCTGGGGATTTTCCCAGCTTAGCCTGGTTTGGAGAGTGCTTTGCAGCTTCCTGGGGGAGAGAGACATTGCCCTGCTGTGCTCCGGAGCTGAGTCATTCCCCCTGGGGTGTGCAGGAAATAATTCTGTAATTATAAAACAATCTTGACTAATGGCATATTAATGAGGACAGGGAAAGGTGATGCTCCTGGGATAGGCTTTCCTACTGCTAGGAGGAGGAGGAGGACGAGGGAGCTGTACACAGCTGCTGGCATCACATCAGCAAGGTTTGGCTGTAAGAACCCTAAAAGGAAGGACTTTTTCTGCCTCTGGGTCTGTTTCTTCTGCAAAATTCACTGTTGCTCCTGCTGAAGGAGCCTCTGAGCTGTCCACTCTCTGACCTTTTGCTCCAGTTTGAGTCCTTTTGGCTCCCTTTTCTAGCCACATCTGCCAGGCTGCACCATTTCTATCTCCCCTCATTTTTCCAACCCAACTCTACCTTCCCCTACTTTCTGCCTTCCCAAGCCCCCTGCTCTTCTTTACCCCTAAGCATGTTCCCTCACCTTTATCCACCTTCTCTTCTCCATCTCCCACAAATCCCTGTTGTATTTTCAAGAGTGTCAGGGGAGGATGGAGCCCACAGAGGAGGTTGTGCTCCTCCATCTGATAACATATGTAGCAGGCACCTTTCCCTTCAGCTGGCAGCCACTGGAAGCCCAAGATGAACCTTTCAACAAGATTAAAGAGATGGTATTAATTGCTATCGATCACAGGTCAACAAATTAAATTGCATCTGCAACTGCATCTCTGAAAGGTCTAAATGAGAAGAGTAGTTAATGGGTCTGGCTGGCCCAGAGCTGTGATTAATTAAAGAAAGAAATTAACTACAACATTAAAAATGGAAAAAAAAAAAAAAAAAAAAAAAAGGAAGGAGATTGGGATGAGGATGAAATTCTGTAGTGTACTTGGAGAGTGCCTGATGGGATTTCAGTTCTGGATCCATCCTGGCCTGAGAATGGTGGCAATGATTTTTGGGGCTACTGGCACCTCCAGTGCTGTGAAGACACTGCCCATCTGTGACTGGGAACTCTTGCACATAAACAGTGGAAGTTTTCCTAGAAAATGATCCATGCCCTTCACTTCTCCCTGTGGTCCCAGACCTTGTCCCACTGGTGTCATGGTGCTTGGGGAGAGCTCTGGGTTCCCTCAGTGGGACTGTGTCTGACATTGCTGGATTTGGGGGAAACAGATTCCCTTATACAATCTGAGCCACAGACATCCATCATGGGATCTGCAGGAATTTCCCTCATGTGACCCAGAGCAGGCTCCAGCTGCCTGTGTGGGGTCCTTGGGGTCAATCCCCCTCTTTTTCCCGTTTTTTTTTCCCCACAGTGCTGTGAAAGAGTGAAGGGCAAAATCCTGAGCATTCCCATGTTCCTTAGCAATCCTCCTGCTCTTCCCATTCTGAACCAGCACTGCAGCATCCCACTGGCAGCTGAGAGAAAAGTACTCCTGGGTGGGAATAAGGGTGCTACTGTGACTCCTTGGGAAATAATGAAGTAGCACAGCATGGAATGGAGATGGTGCTTAATTAATAACAAAGAAAATAATAATATGTGGCACGTATAGTGCTGTACTTGTTCCAAGCACTGTACAAACATTAACTACAGTAATTAAGCTGTAATTAATTAGAGTAACTACTAATCAGTGTAAATAATGATGCATCTGGAGGTACCAAAAGGAGTTTGTGAACTGAGAGCAAATTTCCATGTTCAGGAAATGGCACCAAATATAAAATGGCAGCAGTAAAAGTAATAAAAAAGCAGATGGAGGTTAAAGCAAGAGGCTGGGAGCTGTGTTGGTCCATGGCAGCTCCACAAATGGGAATCCTGGTTTGGCAAAACAAAACTGAGTGACTCCCTGAGCAACCCATCCCATCCCTGGGATTCCCGTGGCTACTTCCAGGCTCCAGATCTGCTCTTCCCACGCCAGCTGCACTCACCAGCACTGTGAAGAGACAGGAACTGGAGCAAGAGATGAGATGGGGAACTGGGAGCTTGAGGGTCTTGAGGGTGATCAGCAGAGTAAAATACACCACAAAATGTATGATTTTGGGGTTTTTTTTGCTGGTTCACACTTTTATATTTAACAAAATATTTTTTTAATAATATAGTCTTTTACACATCAAATATTGTTTCTAGGACCCCGCCCTCCCATTTGTACAGATTTTTTTTTTCTCACTAGTTTCAGGCACACTATTGTTTGAAAGTTTTGAAACTGGATAGTCATTGACAGGCAACAGCTTACAAAGAAATGTGGTGATGACTCTCAAATGGCACCAGCTGAGCCTGCAGGGAGCCAGCTGCTGTGCCAAGTGCTCCTCCCACCCCTGCCCTCCAGCAAAACACCAAAATGGGCAAGCAATGAAAGTATCATGGCAATGGTGTGCATAAATCAAGCCTGATGTGCTGATCTGCTTCCGTGAGGATGCTGTGGGGAGGATTTGCTGCAGTCACTGCCGAGAGCCGGTGCTGGACTGCAGTCTGAACTCTGAACTAAAGAAGCACCACCCCCATGGCAGTGACCAAAACGCAGGGAATCAAGCATGGACAGTGATGGGAAAGGCCCCTGGGCAGGCAGGGCAGGGAGATGACACTGGTTGCTTTTTATGACAGTATCACCTGGAAGCTGCAGCCTGAGAAAGCAGGAGGTACCAGTGCTGGAAATGGGGACCCTGGGCTGCTGGGGACCTCTGCTCCTGGCAGGCAGGCACAGAAAGCAGCTGCTTAAAGAGAGAGCCCTCACAGGAGCCCAGCCCAGCCCTGCTGCACCAGGGCTTGCTTTATCCCCAGCAGTGTGGATACTCCCAGGGAGAGCCAGGGCAGCTCCCTCCCACTCCAGCAAAGGCTCTTACCTGCCAGCTGAGCCTCTTTAGTACTTCCACAGCAATGGGACATTGCTGGAAACCTCCAGAGTGGGGTGATCCCATATTTGAACTGTGGCCTGCTGTGTCTGAAGGCAATGAAACACTGCCCTTGGCTCCAGGGAGAGCAGCCTGGGATGGGACAAGGCAGGGGAGCACATGCTCAGCCCAGGAACCAGGAACACATGGGGCCCTCTTCCCTCTGCTCCACCACTGATACCCCAGCCAGGAACCACACACAAACAAACCAGGTGAGATGTTGCTTTCATGCTTTCTGCTTGGCTGCCCCAGCCTGCTCATGCAGCTGCTGGGGGCTCTGCTCCCATCAAGGTCACACTGACTGTGTAGGTGTCTTTGACTTTATTGTCCCCACTCAGTGGAGAAAGTGCAACACAGATACAGCTTTGTGTCTCAGCTGTCCGGTCTATACCTGTGCATCTACCTCAGTCCTGCTGCAGGTTACATTCCAGTTGGGTTTTTTTTTACCTCCCCCATCCCTTTGAATTTCTACCTCCCTCCTGTCCTTAGTGCCAGCTGCGCTTACAGACACAATAAAAATTCTCCATCTATTGCTCCACTCATAGCTGTATTGTCCCGATGATCCCAGCTTAGGAAGAGACTTAAAAAAAAAAAAAATCACAATAGCAAAAAACCTTCAAATAAATAATTGTGAAAAATCCCATGATCCACGCTGCAGAAAGTGAGAGCAGTGAATGGATGGGCACCTCGGAGGCATCGCCAGGAGCGTGCGGGGCTGTTCTCCTCCTCTCCCCCCCAGTCCGAGCACTGGTGATTCCCAGAGCAGAGCAGACACCTGGACAGCAGGCACAGAGTGGGTGAGGTGGGACAGGAGCTGCAGGGGGCATGGGGAAAGCCTTCCCTGCAGGTACAGATCTCTGCTCCTGTGGCACCCTGGCAGGCCTTGGCGGGAGGTTGGAGGCACGGGCAGCATTGGAGCTGTTCCTTCGTCACCATCATCACCATCACCAGGAGCTGCTGGCCAAGGGAGCTGCTACAGAGCCTGCTTGCCCTGGCACTCCCGCTTGGAGCACTGTGCTGGCTTCCACCAGTCCCCGTTGTGGCAGTGGCAGATGTTGCAGTCGTCCACCTTCACCTCGATGCCCGCGGGAATGATCGTGGTGCCCGCAAAGCAGTTGGGACCTGCGGAAACACAGGGGAGTAACAGGATAAGCACTCCTTGTTGGACTGGGGGCAGCACCTCTGCTCTCAGCCTGGGACAGGCAGGCACCCAGCACCAGGCCCTTGCCCTGCTCTGGCCATGCCACCAAAATCTGCAGCAATGCCCCCACCCTGCTCAGTGCTGAGCCTTGGACCCACAGCAATCCCTTCTTCCATTTTTTGGATATCCTCAGGCACCAAAGGGGAAAAAAAAACTCTTGAAACTTTCCTCACTGTTTCTGCACCCAGCCCCTAGAACAAATGGCACTGGCACTCAGCTTTTTCTACTCGGTTGACCTCTAATTTAGTACCTCTTTCTCCTTAAATTTTGGCTGCAGGATGGACAAGGCCATGAGGACCAACGTGAGGACACAGCCCAGCCTTCACTGCTGCAGCCTGGTGAGCCTGCAGGGAGCTGCAGGCACCAGAGCCAATCCATCCCCTAGGGTCATTGGCAGCCAAACCAGGTAACCTCAAAAACCCCCACCAGCTGGGAGCTATTAACCAAAAATTATTGCATCACCTCTCAAATAAGCTTTTTGATAAAATCTGGGTATTTTTCCTTTAATCTGCTTATTATTGCTTTGGGTCTTTTTAAATTATTTTATTACACACTATCAAAGCTGAGCAGCAAGTGAGCAAGGATCTTATTTCCCAGTTACAGAATGGTTGGGTTGGAAGGGATCTTGAAGCCCTTTCCTCTTCCTCATAAAAGTCCCACAAGTATCCACTGCCCATCTGTCTCCCTCTCTCCTCTCCCCCTGTCACTCCTTCACTGCTTAGCACCAGGAATTAACATCAGAGCCAGCAGCACACACAGAAAATTCAAGGGAGTCACACTGGTGGCATTGGGGAAGCACAAAGACATTTGAAGAGTGTTTTGTGCTCTGAAATGTCACCCCTTGACTGGCCACCAGTTTTAATCTAAGTCTCCAGTGCATGAGGTGCATTCCAAGGGGGAGAGTGTGTAGAGACATGGAATTACGGGCAAGTTGTTCCTTAAGTCTTAGGCTTAAGGCTGGGAAACAGGGTCTCTGATGAGGCTGGAAACAGGCTGAGCTGTAGCCAGCCAGCCCTGAGCCAGGGTCCCATGTTTTATAGTCTCAGAGAGTTATTTATGAGTGCCCTGAGTTCAAGTAAGGTGCTCCTCAGGACCCTTTGTTGAACAGGCCATGAGTCTGGCAGGGCTGGACTTAACAGTTCCGCAGCAACATTTCACATCCATCTTTGTCAGGCCACAACAGAAGGGCTGGAGAAAGATGCCTTCTTTGGCTCCTGTAGAGAACTGGGGGTGACAGGGTGTCCCTGCTGTAGCCCAGGGCTGCTGCTTCTCCATGGGCAGGGCCTGGGATTTTCACTGTAATATAAAACAGAAAGGAAAGGGGAAGATTATCTTCCCTCTTGTTGCCTTGCCTGTTTAAGCACCTCATTTGAGAGGCCAGTGCTGCCTCAACAGCACACTCATCTCCAGACACAGCTTTGGATTTCCAGGGGGCTGGGAGCAGGTGGGAGGCTGGCAGTGAGGGAGCCAGCAGGTTTGCTCACTCACAGGTGAGTCAGCTTTGCCTCCCAGACAGGCTGTGGGGACCCAGGAGTGGTGCAGGGATCATGGTCACCAAGGGTGATGGCTTTGGGACTGACTGATGGGGTGCTGCCAGCTGGACAAAAGCTTATTTTTCCCTCATCCTGATTATCTGTCCATTCCTTGCTGCCCTCCTCCTCTCAGCAGCCCCAGGTCTCTTCTCCCTCCTGAGTTCCCCCAGGGGATATGTAAATAAAATAATGCCCCAAGACAGGGAGGAGCAGAAAGCAGACACTGAAGAAAAGAGGAGATGGATGAGGGGGATGTGCTGAAAACATCTCTGAGGTCCCCAGTGGAGAGGGGATCCCTTATTCTGGGGACAGCAGCACAACATCCCTGCCCTGTCCAAGGACATGGGGCAACTCTGCAAATCTGTAATTAAACACTAATGATCTGCCCCTCTGATGAGCCTGGAAGGACCTGGCAAGCATCTCTGTGTCTAACAGGAAATCCTTGGGATACTGTGCCTGCCCCACAGGGGAAAGAGGGCTCTGTTGGATAAATCACAGGGACTGCCAGGGCAGCCCTCACTGGAGCATCACTGAGCATCCCTGGGCTCACTAGGGTCACACCCAAGGAAGGAGTTGCAGTCAGAGGCTGAACTGAGAGAAAACCACAGCAATTGGGTTTGTTCTCTTTCTTCGTGGCTTTTAGCAAAATGGAGGAAAACATGACCCAGGACTCTGCTGACATCTGCCTTCCTTGTGAGATGCTCTGCCTCTCTCCTGACAGATTTTAGTACTTTTAATTTGGGCCAACACTGCCACTGCTCTGGGCCTTTTCTTTCCCAGCACTCTCTCAAAATAGCCCCTTTGCATTGCCTGAGTGAAATGGTTTCTTTGACTCACCATAGTGAGCTGGACAGAGCTTTATTGCATCCTCTCTCTCCCACTGCTATACCCATCCGTCCAGAAACATGGATTTCTAATGGAAGGCAGAATTTCCACACTGCATTTGTGATCATTCAATTTAAATTCCCGTTGCCTGAAATCCAGTTTTCTAGCACAATCGCTATCAGTCAGCCTCTCCCCCTCTGCTTTTTTTTCTTTTTCCCATTTAAATTTCTCCCACCTTCACAGTGGAAAACTGGATCCTACTTGTCCAAACTGGGATGCAGCGAGCATGGCACCCGTGGTGAAGGCACAAGAAGGAGGTGCTCAGAGAGGAACCCTGCACTGTTGGAATTCAGGTGAAAGCATGTTCCAGCCAAGTGGCATTTTCTATGCCATGGCACAAGTCACCAGGGAGTTTTCCAGAAAGTTTGGGATTTCTAGAGCTGGCAGCTACTGGTGGAGATAGCCTCCAGCATCTGGAGCATCTGGAGATCTGCACAAAGCCACAACCAGAGCCCTCAGCAAGAAATCAAGCCCTATAGTTTTTTCTTTTTTTTTTTTTCTTTTTTTTTCTCTACAGTAGAGCTCCACAGACTCTTAAATTCTCTGACATTCTTTTTCCCTCCCAACATTTCAAAAGCTCCAACCCAGAGCTGCTGAGGACTGGCCTGAGCTTTTCCCACCATGGCTGCTTGGAGGAACTGGATAGACCATGGCCTGCCAAATCAATGCCAAAACAAACCCCCAAAGAATGACACAGAACAGCAGTATGGGGTTTTTAATTATTATTCAAAGGAAGAGGCTGCTCAGAAATATTCGATGACATGTCAAGCACACCAGGTTACTTATGATAATAGCAGCAGGAACAAGAAGCTGCTTTGGGCAAGGACTGTCATCCTGCTCTTGGTAAAAGCATCTTAAACCACAACTGTGATGATAACAGGACACTAATCACCCTTTTTCCTTGCTCAGGGAGACTGATGGGAGAAGTTTGCTGCTCCCACAGACAGTGTAATAGTGAGATTTGCTTTGCTTAACATAGTTAATACTCATAAAAGCCTGCAGCACTCCAGGCTGTTTGCTAGAACAGCTGTGAAGATTTTTATGGAGATGTATTAGGGACATTCAGATGCTGGTTTGATGGGAGAAATGTAAAAAAAAATCATATTTGGTTTGTTATCTGGGGAGAATGATGGAAAATTCTGCAACCATCTGCTGAAGATCAGTTACTTGGGTGATGACCCTGCTCCACTGCACCCATGCTCCAGAAGGAATTTGGGGGTCAGGCTCTCTCCAACTCCATGAGCTGATGTCCTGGAGCCCCTCAGTGCTGAGCAGCAGCACCCCCCAGCTCCCTGTGCCTCCTCAGATGGGTTTTACTGAACTCAGGATCTCTGCCCCTGGCTTTCAGCAGCTCTGGATTTAGCTTTGTGTGTGCAGAGAAGCAATAAAAGGAAATCAAATGTTAATCAAACAGCAAGCACGGATCACTTCAGGCCAACTGTGATATTCAGATGTGCCCTGAATAGCATCTTGCCCCAGACAAAGCTCATCATCTCCACCAGAACTCCTCATTGTGCAACCTCTGATTCCAGCAGGAGTGGTACTTTCCCCTCAGTAAAATATGTCTCCTGCCATTTCTTTGAGAGCCTCCCCATCCCTTTAGGAAATATTAAAGCTGACTCCAGGAGAATTTAGCTTATTCAGTCAATGGATTCCATCAAAGAGAGAGGTGCTGATGGCCAGGCTTATCTGCCTAGTTAAGACAGCTGCTAAATAGCAGCTCAATTCAGCAGCCATCCCTCAGGCTCCCAAGTGGTGTGCCCCACAATTGAAGTTGCAAGGGATAAGTGGAAAACTGTGGTGTTTCCTGACAGTATTTAGGAATGGATACATCCTGAAACATCCCCCTGGACACTCAGGCAGCTGAATGAGGCTCTCGATGACTTTGCTGCTGGCAGTGTGTTCTGGCCTGGGGAAGGTGTTCCTCCTGAGCATGACCAAGTGTCTTCCCAGTGGGAAGGCAGATTTTCCTCTGCATGTCTCCACAGAACAAGCCTCTTCCAGACTTCACCATGAGCAACCCGTATCACAAGCCGTGCAGTCTCCAGTGCTGGCATCTGGTGCTCTTGCAAAGCAGTGACCAAATGAGGATGGCACTTGGAATCCACACAAGGATGCTTGTGGATCCCCAAGAGAAAAAGAGGAAAACCACAGCAGAATCCCCAGGCTCTGTCACAAAGGCAACAAATTGCCTGTGCCTGCATCTTAGGACTTTTTGCATGTCCAGGCTGCACTCTGTGCTCAGTAGGAAAGGAAAACCAGCATCTTGTTTTTAATGATGGCCTCTGTTTCTGGAGGTTAACACTACTCCTCTCTGCTGATCCTGCAGGATCTTTTCAAATGTTCATTTAGCTCTGCCAATGCTATTTATGTGATCACTTAAGATTGCAAGGAAAGAGCTCAATTTGTGGCTTTAATTAAGGAGGAGAAGAAGTCTTGTTTTCCCTGCCTGGTATGGAGAGTGCCAGCCCCTCCTCTCTCTGGGGGAAGGAGGAGGCAGCGGGAGAAGCCGGAGGTGAGACATCAGGAAATCAGCCGGTGATGCTGAGCTTTGCCTTGCTGAAAATTAAATTTGACAATGCTCTGCAGGGGCAGCTGAAAACCCCACCCAAAGATAACAACCCTGGAGCTTTCTTGTGTTAGAAGGAAGCAAGAGCTGAAGATCCTGGCTCGGAGCACAGCTGAAGCCCGAGGGTGCATTGGGAATGGGGCTACCATGATCCCAGGATGTGGGGCAGTGAGTTCACACCCCAGTAAAGCCCAGCTCTGATCCCTGTCTGTCACTTCTCAGTGGTGGCAGGAGGGGCAGCACTAGGCTGTGGCTCTGCCTGCTCCCTGCTCCTGCAAGGAATGTCCATGTGCTACAGGGGACACACCTCCTCCCAGTGCAATCACCAGGGGAAAGGAACCTCCAAAGTCCATCATCACCCAGCCTGCAGGGTGACTCCTGCAGGGCTGGAAATGAGACTGCTTCAGGTCAGTGTCCCCATGCCAGTCACCAGGTCTGGAAGCTGCTTCTCAGCCTGCTCACGCTCTCAGGCAGCAGTGAGCTCTCCTGTGATGCACAGACTGCATCAATGCATCATCTCCCCCCTCAATAAAATCTGTATGCTGCTCCATTTTCAGGAGGCACTAAGAACTGAATCAACCCAAGCCAGCCTGAGTGCCACAAATTAAACCTCCCTCTAGTGGGCCAGTGGTAGCTCCAGCACCCTTCCAACCCCCTGCCATTCAAAAGTTCAGGAATTGCTCTCTTCCCCTTTTTTGATTGATGCTGATATTTTAAAATACCAAAAGAAAGTCTCGGCCTCAGTCAGTTTAACCCCATTCCCCCTTGTCCTGTCACTCTGTGGCTCCCAGCTGTGGTAACAAGTGTCTCATCCTTGAGGTGACCCCCAACATGAAAGGTTCACTCTTCCTCTGCCCCGCAGGGAGAGATGGCACCTCCAGTAAATGCCCTCAGTCTCACTCTGTTGCAAAATCAGAGCCTTTTCTCTTCTCATTTGTGGATAAACCCTGCTGGCCGTGGCTAACAGCTCCTGGAGTCATCTGGTGGTACCTTCTAGATGTCCATGAGCTTTCAATTGTGTGCACCACTGCCCCGAAGAATTACTCTCCTCTGAAGCTTATCTGCAGCTCTTTTTCATCTTTCCTGCATTTTTCACTGCTCACAAGACAATGTTAACAGCCCTTCTCAAGTACTGCCTATTTACAGGAGAGATTTTTCCAGCCATAATTCACATTACTGGGCACCTGAAGATGCCTAAAAGTTATTTAATCTCTGCATTAAAATGTATATTTATCTGCAGTATCCTTGTCCAAATTAAATCCAAACTGCTCACTCCAAGCCAGCCCTCCATCATTAGAAGGAATGAATTAAGAAGGTGAGGGGGAGGTGAAAACCTCAATTCAGGACAATGGGAGCTGTTCCACTGACTTTTGCCAGCTGTGCAGCCACACAACAAAGAAAATATAACACAGAAGCAGGGACCTCCTGGTGGCCCCACATCCCCTCCTGGCTCTCTGCACACCAAGAGGGTCACATCACCCAGGCTTTGCTCAGACAATCCCAAGTATTTGCTGCCTTGAAGTATAATGAATGCAGGGCCCCACTCGAGTTCCCTAAATTGTGAGCTGGCACCCAGTGACAGAGACTGATTTAGGCCTCGCTGCTTTGCACTGTAGTTAGAAAAATACTGATGGCTCGTTATCTGTCTTAATCAGCAGCAGCAAACAAATGAGGGACAGGGAGACATCCAGAAGGGAATACACAGCATTACTCCTCCTTATTGATAGCACAGTTACTTAATTTGATGTGGAGACAGAACTTCAGGCATCACTAAATAGTGGAGCAGGGACGTTTTGGTGCAGGGAAGATCTATGGATGCAATTTAAAAGCCGTCTGTTTGGGAGCCAGTGCTGATCCCAGCTCCATGGACAGCCTGGGCACCATCCCTCACCAGGACAAATGGACACAGTGTCCCTTCCACAGCTAAAATGCACCAGCTGAAAACGGGGGAGCCCCACTCCACTCATCAGCTGCTGTGCTTGTGGGATGAGCTGGACAACAGGGGACCAAGCCCAAACGGAATCCCAGAATGGTTTGGGTTGGAAAGGACCTTAAAGCTCATCCATCTCCATCCCTGCCATGGCCAGGGACACCTTCTGCTGGACCAGGCTGCTCCAAGTCCCATCCAATTTGACCTTGAACATGTCCAGGGACAGCTTGCAGTGTTTGATGCTTTGGGATGGTCGTGTCCAAGCTGCCCTTCCCATGCTGGGGTAGCAGAGCTCTGGATCAGACTTTGGCACAGCTCACTGGGGGAATGCAGCATGGAGATGGGAGAAGAAGAGAGTGCAAGCAGTACATTTCCCATTGCTGTAGATGATGGGGTCTGCCTCCCCATATGGACATTTCCCCCAGACCTGTGCACCCAGCCCCTCTGTTTCTGATCCCAAGTGCACCAAAATCAAAGCCGGGAGCAGGTCCAAGTACACTTTGAGCCCCCTGCAAAACCTCCAGCCCCAGTCTGCTCATTTGACTGGGTTTCTAACCCAGCTGTGGGTTAGGGACTGCTGGCCACCAGGTTTTGGCATTGCTGCAGTGCAAATTAATAGGTATCAAATTCATAACCATTTGTTCACTCTGCTGACTCATACACCCAAGCAGGGGCAGCCCTGAAGTGAAACTGAGGAGGTTTCACCTGGCTGGAGGAGCCAGCACATGGATCAGCTCCCAGACAGCAGGAGAGCAACTCCCAGTGCTTCAAACATCTGTAGATCCAGGGCTTTCCCCCCACCTTTTAGTGTAAAATGCAGGCTGGCATTTTCAAAGTCTACTACGGGATTTACATACCAAACTCCTCTTCATTTTAAAAGGATCTGTGTGCAAATACCTTGATCAACACTGAAAAAGTTTGGTAAAAAAAATGTATGGTGAAAGAAAAACCTGCAAAGGCAAAGGGCCCAGCATTGCATAGGCAGGAGCTGTGCATCCAAAGCAGGGTTTAGTGATCCAGGTTTTACACACTCTAGGCTGGAGAAGGAAAACTGTAACACCTCAAAGCCAGCAGTAACCATCTATTAAGGAAGAAATGTGTGTTTCAGCATTTGCCTGAGCAAACAAACAGAATTAGCTCTTAAAAATCTTTTTGCAGCCAGCATAAAGCTTTGGGAGAATACCATAAATTTATTTTATTTTTTAAATACAGGTAGACTGTAATTGTGGGCAATGAAAGCTACTCTGAAGTAATTTTAACCTTTCAGGTAAGTAACAGGCTTTCAAAAAGTTGTCTAAATAGATACTTCCCAAAATGAATTCCAACAGCACTGAAGGCACATTCATTCTTTTTTCGTGGTTCAACATAGTGTGAGGTGAGGTGGGTTTTTTTGAGCTGGTATCAAATAGATAAAAGAAATCAATTAATAAAACTACCATTAAACTACTGCATCAGCTAACAATGCTAAATCAACAGCCAAAGGGAGGAATAATTGGACTTTCCAAAGACTAAACCTTTAAATGAAGAAAAGAAATTTAAAAAACCCTGGCTCAGGTGGCAGGAGCAGCCACAGAACAATTTGTGCCATGGGACAGACTCGGTCCATGACTGTGCCCTCGTAGCCACTATTTCCCAAGAAACTAATTGGAATTTGCAGAGATGCAAACTCATGCAAGGACTTGGCTGGATGTTCACCCTGCAGTGCTCTGGGCAGCTCCCAGGGACACTGGGACACTGTCAGGGAGCAGCCACAGCTCTTGGTCCATGCAGGTGAGGGAGACACCCTGATCAAGGGAAATGAGGGCCCAGGTAGGCCCTGGATGCCAAAGCATCAGGCCTGTCGTCCCTGCCCAGGTATCTCCACCCAAAGGCAAAGGTTAACAAGAAAAAAATAACAAGCAGGACTTTTCCTCGCGTCTTATGAGCTCTTATCCAACTTATTCGCCTCTTGGTTGCGCTTCGTGTGAAAATATAATGATTTTTATGGCCCACTTTAACATTTTTATGTCTTTTTTTCTTGAGAAAAAAAATCCCACATTTGGTGTAAGAATTAAAACAGTATTTCATGCTTAACTGCAATCACAGATGATGTATGGAAGAGAGCTGGCTTCACGTCAACTCAATATAAAGCCAGAATTGAATCTAACTTGGTCACTACAGCTGTGAGATGTTTTATGGGGTGAGGGGATTTTTTCACATCAGTCATAAATGAAATGGAAACTGTGACTGGTTTCATTTGTATCAAACAGGAGCAGAAAAATGTAGGGAAGAGCCAGGATTGCTAGACATTTGTCTGAGTTGTTCCTTTAGGGTGGAACGTGCTGCAAACCCGATCCAGCACCGGGAAGTGCAGTTTCATCCGGTGGCTGTGGGCACAAAGCCCTTGCCAGGATTTCCTGAGCTCTGGAGGCTGATCCCTCCAGCTCCTGTCTGGAAACAGCATCACTGCAGCCCACACCCCTGTGGGATGGGGTCAGCTGGTGCAAAAATGCCCTCGGGCCTTTCTGACATCATGGCATGAATGTGATGCTTTGAGTGGACCAGCAGGTCCCACTTGTGTTTCCCACCTGAAGACAGATCCTTCTGTCGGTTTTGAATGTGGGGTTGTGTTAGAAATGGCATTTCAAAGCAAAGATAAAACTTTCCATGCAAGGAAGGAGCTGCTGTGGAGACCATTTCTTCCTGCTCCTGGCTTGTTTTGAGTTGTTGGGTTTTCTGCTGCTGACTTTGAGCAGAACCCATCTCCTGCCTTCTTTCCCACTGCTCCCATCTCCCTGGCCTCCACAGCCTCCACCTCTATTCCCAGCCTCCTGGCCTTCGTGATGATGGACACAGAATGATGGCCATAGGCAGGTAAGACCCACATGAAAGAAAAATTTAAAGTTAAAAGTTTAAATCAGTCAGCAAAGGTTCTCCTTCCAGTCAAAGGATAGATCTTCTGGGGGGTGTTTATCAGTATCAGCCTCTGGATCTGCCTGTTTTCATCCTTATAAATTTAGGATGGGCTGCAGTGGCAAAGTTCCCATTTCCATGCAAATCCATATAAATGATTGATTACCTGTAGAAAGAGAATAACCACAAAGGCAAAAACAGTATTTCTTAGTTTATGTGGGGAATTTAATTACCTGACTGTGGCACAGGAAAGGGAAATCAGGAAAACATCTTCCCTGACCCCACCCCAACCATTAAACCTCGTGTTAGAGAGACAGGACATGGCAGTGCTGTGCCAAAATCTGCATCTCCTGGGCAAACAGGAGGAGGAGGGAGTGGAAGGGGCAGGGCAGGATGGGTGGATGAATCTTGAGAACACACATGGGGAGACCAAAGCACTGCACGGACGGGCACACCTCGGGCTGATGGACAGAAGAGACAAGCAGAGGTTGTTGCCTCTGGAATAACCAGGTCCCTAAACCCTTCTGCTGGGACCAGTCCTGATTTCTCCAGCAGCTGCAGAAACAGCTGTAATCCATGTTTTGTCCCAGGTTTTGCTCTTCCCATGCTCTTCCAGTACTGAATTTAACAGTATCCATGGCATTTCCAGGATGGTGCTGAGCAAAGAGTCCAACTGGTGATAGAAATAAGATGAATGGTGCTGGTTTTGCACGGGAATGGTTGCATTTAATTAATTCACCTAATGAAAAAAGGGAGATCCTTTCCTTTCCTAACTCTGAGTGTCACCACAAAGGCATAACCACAGTGCATGTGGGTCTTCATGATCTGGAAGGGGTGATACTGTGCTCATGTGCTGGGACAGGACAGCAATTCTGTGAGGTAACAGCTGGGAATGATGGAAGGCTGTGGGAAAATTACAGTGCTCATCCGTGGTTCTGCATCCCTCCTGCCCAAACACTTCATTACCCTTCTCTGCAGTCTGCTTTTATTACATAATTCCTGGATGAAATTCTTGCTCACCCCCTGGTCTCAGTGGCACCACAGGATCTGAACAGCTCACAACCCATTATCCTCCCACATTCCCCTGGGACAGGGAAGTGCACTGGGTAAACTGAGGCACAGAGGCAGTGGGGACTCATGCAGGTTATTCAAACTAAACTCAGCAGAAAACTGTATTTGACTTGCAGCAACAGGAAGATTTGAGGCTGCAAACTGCCTTCTCAACTGTGATGGGAATTGGTTCACACCTTATTGGCAGAGGGAGGGGACTGTGGGACAGGGCTGCAAAGTGATGGACAATGACTTCCAAAAATTCCCCATTTCTGAGTGTTCCCACAATCTCCCGGTAGTATTCCCTGCCCTGCTTTTCCCGTGCTCACTTTGTGTTTTAGATATTTTTTTAAAAGCCAGAAGGGGGATTTAGACATTACAACAGCTACTGACCTGATACGAGTTAATGATTTTATAAAACCCCTAAAAAATGCTTTACTTTAAAAGATTGATGTTTCCTATTGTATTTTTTCAATGCCAATTAATTACTTAATTCATTAGCAATGTAACACAGGAATAGTCTTTGAAAATCTGCTGCTTTGTGTAGATGCCTTTAATTACGGATAATTAAATACTGTGGAAGGACCTGATTATACCTCTGAGCATTTTCTAATCTGGAAAATGAAACACATTCCTGTACTCCTGAACACATAAAACAAAAGCTGAGCTCAACAGCCACAGGAGGTAAAAAAGATGGGAAAACAAACACCCCAAAAGCCAGAACTACTCCAAACCTTGCAGCTAAAAGAGGATAGGAATTCTGGGGAGGCTGGAAGTCTGTGCATGTTGGGGTACAAGGGGGAGCCCAATATGGAGCTGCTGCAGCCAGCAAGCAAACATGGGCCCATGTTTGAACATAAACTCCCTGTTAGCACTTGCTAAAGCTGGGAACAGATTTCCAGATGGTCCCTTGAACATATGGCAGCAATAGCCAAAACTGCCACAAAGAGCAAGGCACTCTCCAAACATAATCATAGCTGGCCTTGGAAGAGGAAAACCTGCCAGGGGCAGAAGTTATGCTGTTGGTTTCTTTCTGCCCCAGAAGAAAGCCACAGAAATGCTTGTTTTGAAGCTAGCATTCCCTCAGTGACTCTGAGACAGATCCCTTCCCTGACTCTTACTTTGCATCCTTCCTCCCTGGACCATGAAGTGATTTTCGGAATTTGGAGAAAAGTTAGGACAGGTCTTGTGAAACATTAGGGGAGGATGACACAGGGGCACAAATACATGTCTGGCACAGATTGAACTGGAGATGCTAAAAGAAGGAAAATGTCACCCCTAGCACATGGGCTGCCTGCCTGCCTTCAGTCACAGCAGCAACGTGGCACATTGCTACTGCATCTCTGCCACTGGCAGAGCAAGGAACTGCATGATCTTTAAGGTCCCCTCCAACCCAAACTGTTCTGTCATGATTTGTGGGTGCTGATGTCCAAGTGTGGGATGTTGCCCTGCCCCAGAGATCCCTTCCTGGGGTGCACTGCCAAAATCCTTGACACAGCAGCTGATTTCAGCTGAGAAATGCAGAAACAGCCACAGTGTGGTAAAGTGCATGAGGAGACACTGCAGCACGTGGGACACATTGCAGGGATGCAGTGCCCATGGCATTTGGCAGGATTCCTCCTTGGTACTGCCAGGTGCCAGTCTGCCACTTCCACCTCACCTGCTGCTGAAGTTTGTGACATGATGAGCTGATGTGAGGGATTTTATTCAATTATTTTCACCCAACAGATTAGTGGAAAGCAGGAAGTCAGCGATGTCTTGCTGACCCCCCACAGCTGTGACCTATTAATGCAAACCATTGGGTTGGCCCCACCTCAGAGCCAACATTCAACAAACCCATGCGATCCCTGGGTTACTGCAAACTTCCCTGTGCCAACACTTCCTGTACCAGGGCATGCTGTGTCTAGAAAGACCAAACCTCATTTGGGAGAACAAAATGCACACATTTTCTTGATGCACTTTGAGCCTCACCTTCACA
This sequence comes from Sialia sialis, assembly GCA_009812075.1. Taxonomy (NCBI): domain Eukaryota; kingdom Metazoa; phylum Chordata; class Aves; order Passeriformes; family Turdidae; genus Sialia; species Sialia sialis. The sequence continues at coordinate 2,833,350 of VRYO01002326.1, forward strand.
TCTCACAAACCACATTCCAGCATGGAAAAGCTTTCACACAGGGCTTTGGAATGCTGGTGCATCCATGGGTGGAAGAGCCCAGCCTGTTAGGCACACGCAGTCTGATGGTGCCTGTCAAGCACTGCCACTGCTCCTAATTAGCTGATCCTCTCCTCTCCTCTCCTCTCCTCTCCT
>VRYO01002326.1:2833642-2891875 GCA_009812075.1 Sialia sialis
TCTAGCCTTTAGATAGAGATGAGTTAGGCTAAACCTGTAAAGACACCTTTATTTCAGGGGTTCATCCAACTAGGAAACCCACATAACCATTTGGGCAGGGGTGTCTCAAGTCTGGGTGAAACTGTCCAAGGAGGGGCTTCTACAGCCACAGAAACTGGCTCTGACTGTTTGCATGTGAAACCTTCACTGTGGAGCTGTTAGGATGAATGAGAGAGGGGGCAGATCCTCAGCTGTACAAAAAACATGGATGTTTCCTTCAGAGCAAGGCAGCCAGGCCAGTTTCCTTCAGCCTCAGGAAGTGGATCACAGCATATTTACTCTCTGGGGGGTATGATGTAGCTAAACAAAAAAAGTGGTTTCTGTATACAAAACACAGCAAACACATCTAATCGTTACTATGGTGGGCAGGTTTTTTATCACAGTTTCCCATTTAATTTCCAATTTAATAATTACAGTTTGACGTTGCCTGTAATAATACATTTCTTTTTTGTTTGGCACAGCTTGAAAAGCTTGCTGTTTCCTTGTAGCACAGGCAGGTGTTAGTGGGGATCAGTCACTGCCTGGCTGTTGTAGCTTTTGTAGTTTTTGTGGTAAGGGTTCCAGTGCTTCTCTGGTGCCTCAGCACCCTCACAGGGAAGGATTTCTGAATGTCTAAACCTACTCTCTGTCAGTATGAAGCCATTCCCCCTTGTCCTGCCACTCCAGCCCTTCGCAAACAGTCCCTTTCCATTTTTCCTGTCAGCTTCTGTCAATTCTGGACTTGGTTACTCAGCCAGGTGAGAGGGAGAGCCAAGCAGGAAGGACGTCTCCCATCACAGTCAGCGCTATTTCTCCTATTCTGCTCCCACTCACCTGGAGAGGGAAAGTCAAAGGTGCACTTTCTGCTTTCAGTAAAAATCAGAACAGGCTGTCTGAAATAATGAATAGGGCAAAAAGTCCTTCTTTTCTGTCTTGCCCATTGAAATGTCCAAAGTATAAAGATCTATAAAACCATGTCACCCTCTTTATCCTCACAGATTTGAGGGAGTTTGTTCTAAAAGCATGAAATGGGGCATCTCATCACCTCCAGTTTTTTCCCAAACCTTTTTAAAGTACAAACAGTGAGTTTGCTGTAATTGGCCCTTTTCCCAGGGAGGTTTCAGTGAGTCAGCATTTTCTGACCAACATATTCCCATCTTCTTCAAATACTTTCAGGCAGCTGCTGTGCAAAAAGTCAGAACTTTGACAGCCTGGGGAGAACTTTGTGTACTCATCTTGATGCAGACCCACTGCTCTCAACAGATCCCTGGGCAGGACATCAGCAGCCCTCTTTTTGGAACATCAGCTCCTGCTCCATTTATTGTAACAAACTGCTTCTGTACCAGCACTACCTGGCACAAAACATTTGTAACCGGGACAGATTGTGACTAAGGTGATGTGAAATTAATTACACCAGTTTGCATCAATTGTGGTACTGGTCCATAATGACACCTTTTCCTTTGAACTTCTCAGTGAATTGCTTGAGGGAATCATGGTTTCAGAAGTGGGAACAAGTGGAATACAGACATCCTGGAATTCACAAAGTGCTGATAGGCTCCCGTGGGTGACGCTTCTTTCCTTGAGCTGCATCAATGGCCAGAGCTGCAAAGAACTGACCCAGCTGCAAAGAGCCCCACCAGCCACAGCAAAGAATGCAAAATCCTCTCCTCGTTCCCACCAGGCTTTTATTTGCTCATGATCAAGCCTAAGCTGTTCAGCCTTGGGCAGTAATTCAGATCAACACTGCAGAGGGGTTTTTGAAACACAAACAAGGAGAGCAAGAAAGGAACCCCTGCACCAGCCAAGCTCTTTTGGGGATCTCTCATCCAGGGGATGGAGATGTAGGAAAGGTGGAGGGAAGGAAAGGAAGTAGGAGGAGAAAACTTGTAAGCATCCTTCTTAATTCTAAGTGTTCTCAGACTTGCTTAGCTCTAATCTTTAATTCATATTTTCATTACAGTCTCTTTGCTCTGTAAAGTCTGCATTTCATGTAAAAGGAGCAGCTCAAACATAAATTATTTGACATAAGTCAACCCCTTCTTAAAGTCCTCTACTCTACATATGTGTAGGCTCCAATAAAGAAGCATCAAACATTCATCAAATTAGAAATGCATGAAGACAGTGTCTGCCACTCTTCTCATACAGATATGCTTCATAATCCCAACCTCCTAGAGCAGCCAAAGCAAACCGTCTCTGATCCTTTCAGAAACCCTGACCACGCAAACACCTCAGCCTCGTGCAACGTGCCTCTGAGCCACCCAGAGGTACCACAGGTCAGATCTTCAGCTGGAATAAATCAGAGTGAAACAATGCTGTGTTTTACACCAAGTGACACCCACACAGGATTTGGCTTTAAGCTTCTCTTGCAGCAGAATGGTTTACAGCAATGTCATTGGATCATAAAGTCACTTTTCATATTTTAAAGTCACACCAAAAATCAGGTGGGGAACAGCAATGCAATGCCTGCTTTAATTTCAGTACTGTGTTCTGCAAAGGAACCTGGCTTCCCAAGCAGAATCTAGGAACCCTTCCCCTCCAAAAAACCCCTAACCCACCCCTTTATCTACAAAACACTATCATGATGATAGTGAATCTTGAACTGCCACTCTCACAGGCCAGTGCACACAAACTTCAGCAACACTTCCCCAAGGAGGAGCAATCGTTATGAGCACAAACTTCTTCATAAGTATTTCTAAGTTTGAAGAGTGATGCAGACCAGGTAACGTGTTTCCCACATCTCTGAGAGCTGAGAGAGAGCTCTGGAGCTAGTGCCATCCCACAAATGGCTCTCTTGATTCTCCCTGACCCTTCTCTTCAGGGTGCCTGTTACATCCATCTGAACTCTGCTGTGGTGGAAGCAGGGAAGCATGGTTAGGACCTGGGGTACAAATCCAGTGTAGCAGCTTCCAGCTCCTGCCAGGCCCTCAGCAGTCAGGCAGAGCCTTTTCCTGCCGTGTTTAATTAGTGAATTATCCCTTTCTTGCTTGCTGGGCAGAGGCAGAGAACACAGAGGCTCAGAAGCAGCAGGTGACCCGTGCAGGTGAACACACCTTGTTCAGGGGCTGCTGTCCTGCTGGCTCCAGGCTGCAGCTCCCTGGGAATGGAGCTCTTCCAGCAGCATTCCTGTCACTGCACAGCTCAGCACCCCAGCTTGGTGTGAGCACTGAGCTGTGGGATGGACTTAATCACATGAAGTGCTGCTCAGATCAGGGATTTTTTGTTCTCTAAAGGCTTTTCCTCTCCCTCGTTGCTCCCAGTCTTACTTTCTCTGAAACTTCACGATGTGGCAGATTCAACTCAGCCCTTCCTGTTGCTCTCCAACACCAGGATGGCTAATTTTGGAAGTTTTTAACTTTTCCAAAGCTTTGCACTGTTACAAGCCCTCTTCCAACAGCTGTGACCCTGAGCAGATCAATCTTGAGTCAGCAGGCATTTAAGTATCCGTATAATCCAAGTGCTGGAGATTTCCAAAGCAATGGAGGATGCAGCTCTTGACAGATCTGTTGGGTCTAATCCTCACCAGCAAGTTCACCACCTACATGCCTTTAACCCTTTGGCCTGAAGTGATCAGATGGACGAGCTCCACTGAAAATCAGTTTCAGGGAAATGGCTTCTCAAGGAACAGTAAAGCAAGCACTGGAGCATTTTGTCAGGCTGGTGTCTGCCTGGCCCAAATACACCTCCTCATTTTCAGTCTTGATCTTCTACCAGCTTTCAAATGAATCCTTTCTTTCCTCTGTTGGTAATCAAATCACTGCTTTAATTGAGCTAAAAGAGCATCACAGTTCCCACTCCTGCTGGTCATCACAAAGAACATTATCCAGTCCTTCCCGTGGCCCTCAGGCCTGAAGGGGGTGGTGGCTGTGGGGGTGACCAAGTGCCCCAAAAGCTGGCTGCCATCAGCAATTCACAACCATGCAGGGTGATGTGGCTATGCTATGCTACAGCCTTCAGCTGCCAGGACCTGGGGAGAGGATGGTGGAGTCCAGCAAATCCTTCTTCTCCTTAGCTGGGCACATTGCCTTACATCTGCACAACCAACCAGCACATTGCATAGACTGAGACTGTAGGGGGTTTAAGTGCAATCTTAAAATCTGGCCATTTCAGGAATTTCTGAAATAAATTAGAAGAGGAATTTTATTTAGTTGGTTTTGTTGAATTGTTTATCGTTTTTGTTTTTTTTTTTTTTCTTTAAAGGGATCTCCCCATGGCTCCAAATCACTGTTTTCCACAAAGTAAATGAAGTCTTCTCTCATCCTCTTGCCACATTTTCTGTGTTGCCTTTATCCTCCAACAGTTGTATCTAATCAAGTGGCAGACATAACATCCTGTCCCCAAATCCTTCCCTTTTTTTCCTTAATCTTTTAGTAATTTTTTTCCATGCTTCCTTGAATTTTTTTGTCACTGATCAAGTTGGAAGCAGAAGCTTTCCAAAACAATGACCTGGAGCTTCAGCGATCCACATCGTGCAGATAAATAAGAAGCCACATTTATGCAATAAAGCAGCAGCACTGGATTATTCCATATTAAAACCTTGGCACTTTTCAAGACAGCAATAATTTGGAACAACAGAGACCATGTGGGGAGGGGGTTTTGTCAGTACTGGCTACCAACATGCACTGTTAATCCATCACCTTCACCTGAAAGAATTTCCATTGAGATGGAGCCTTTTGTCCTGCAAAATCCCAAAGGGTTTTGCAGAGAGGGCAGCTCCCATTGCCCTCCCAGGGCAATACCTGGGCAGGGCTTTGGCTGTCTTGATTGGGAAGGAAGAGCCCTGCTCCCTGACTGCATTGCCAGAGCCTCTTTCTGCAGCATCCAGACATTCTTGCCCTGCTTTGGGAATGAAGTTCACGAACCACCTCTGAACTGGCTGGGCAGGACAGGAATAGCCTGGCCAGATAGGCCATGTCCAGATATCTACTGCCCCACTGCCCACAGCACAGCTTTTCCAGAGGGACACCCCCTGGGCACTCCCAGCCATCTGCCAGTCAGGAAAAATGTATTTCTTCACAGCACTTGCTGAGAAAAGGCAGCCTCAAAGGTCTGCCCCCAGGTGTTGTTCTACTCAGAGACATGCAAAGCTCACTCAGGGACATGTGTAACACGGATCTGTTTGCCAAAGGAAAGGCTTCAGTGGGCTGGGAAACTCCTTGGGGAGTTCCTGAGCAAGACATGCTGTGTTACAGCAGGATCAGGCTGGGGTGCAGAATGCTTATTTCAAATTAACTCCAACAGAGAAATAATGAGCACTGAGTTTATATTTCAGTAAATTAAGAGAGAAGCTTAGGTAAAATATGGGTTTATATGCATGGAAATAAATTATTATTTACTCACTTTTGTGCTCATGCTCTCAAATATGAAGACATTTGTAGGGATTTATTAATATTTATAGCACATTATAATAAAAACCCACAAGAGCTTTGCCTGAAGACATGCTATTTTACCAATGTAAAATCTGTTGAAGGTCAAAGGGATCTTTTACTTGTGTGGAGATGGCAGGATCAGCCTCTTTATTTGGAAATCTGTATCAACTGTGATAATTTAAAACTTTAATTAAAGACTCAGTGACAGATTATCTACGAAATGTCTTCCTGCTGCCCAGTATTCCATCAGGAATGTCTCCAGAAGCCCAGGCTGAGTAAGCACACTTGCCAGGAAATATTTCACTGTGGATATGTTAGTTTTTATCTGGCTCGTTGGGGAACAAATTCTTTTGTTGAGGATTGGTGACAATGAAAATTAAATTCAAGGTAAAACCAGACCCCAACCCAAAAATTTAAAATATTTGTTCTGTTCATTCCCCAAGAAAATGAAACACACGAATTTTCCCCCTTTGTACACTGCAGTAGGTGAGAGTTGCCTGGAGCTGGCAAAGCAGAGGAACCCATTTAATCTGGATCATAGATCAAACCAGATGAAGTGATGTGAGGGATGATACACTGGGGATGCCCCCTACCCCAGCATCCTGCACCATTCCCAGACCACATCCAGAAGATTGAAGGAAAAGGGAAGAGTTAAAACACACACATCCCACCACTAGCAGGGGACAGGTTGATGGGGAGGGACAAGCAGAGGAGAGAAGGGCCCAGGAAGAGCACACAGGCACCTCCACAGCCCTGGCCAATGGGAGCATGCATGTCTCACTGGGAATTCTGGCACAGGTGGAGTGGCTGGGTGTTCTCAGGGAAGGCAGCAGAATCTGGGGCAGGAGGGACAGCAATGATGGCACCATGGCTCTAAGAGTAGCAGGCCACTTGGTGATCCTGCAGAGGAGAGAGTTAACAGCAGTGACACACTTGTGTCTGGAGAAGTCAAAGGCACTGCAAATAACAACTCGGGGCCATAATTCTACGGCCTGTCACTACCAGGAAACGTGAAATCCAGTGACCTTTCATCTCTGTGACAGAAATGCTGCGCAGCACCTAGAGCCATCGCCCTTCAAATCCACTCTGACAAATTGGATGATAGGGCATGAAGGAGAACATGTCCTCTGCCTTCCTCACCCCCAAATCTGAGGCTGCCAGTGAAGTCCCTGTGGAATGTGGTATCCCTTGCCAGGGACCTTGAATGAGCTGCTGTGGTTAGTGAGGCATAGTGAGATAACCATTGCATTTCTTTGGCCAAGAAGGAACAAATCTCCAAAGCCATTTGTTCAGACTGGTCTTAAATGATGAGACAGAAATCAGTATTGCCTTTCTATGAATTTTCAGGCCAGGAATGTTAGAATCAACAGATTTTTGCATTATCACAGAATGATAGAATTCCAGACTGGTTTGGAATGCTTGAAGATCATCCCCTCCCACCCCCTGCCATGGGCAGGGACACTTTCCACTATCCCAAGTTGCTCCAAGCTTCATCCAACCTGGTCTTGGACATTTTCTGCAATAGGGCAGCCACAGCTTCTGCGGGCAGTTCCAGTGCTCACTGAATCACAGCACTTCTGCCCTTGGCAGGATGTAATTAATAAGGTTATTAAAATCTACCTGACTGTATGGAAAGAGAATTATTCTCTCATTAACAGCAGCAACAGCTGAACAAGCAGGCAAGCCATGCTCCTAGCAGAGTGCAGCAAATGATGCAGGGCTGTGTTTTACCTAAAATGAGGATTTTCCTTACCAAAATTTTAAAGGGTAGCTTTTGAATTGAGGATTTGTACCAGAGAGATTATTCCCCCTGACAAAACTGTATCCCTTGAGCTCTTCTGTTTGTCAGTCTGAAATTACAACCACAGGAACTAAAATCTTTTCATCACACCAGAACATGGCAATGTGTCTTCACCACTTGGGCAGAAAACAAAAGCTACTGAATAGAAGGAAGAAACCAAATAAATTTTAAAAGGCGTGTTTCAGTCATTTAAGTGGGTCTGTCGGCTTGTGTTATCTTCATGCATTTGCGAAACTGAGCTTTAATTGACTGGCTGAAAGACGAAATTTTGGTCTCAAGATGAACACAGAGCTGAAAACATTGTGCTTCTCATTCATTAGGATGTGTCAGAGGGATTCAGATGGGAAGAGACACAGGAATGGCTGCTACTTCCACGTGAATCTCCCAAACTGTAAGAGAAAGGTGAAAGAGTGTGTGCCACACTCAGCCATGTCCAAGAGCAGTAACCAACTCTGACCATCAGAGTTCATTCGCCATGACGCAGGAACTGCCTTGGTGCTCTCTAATTTCTATCGCTGTGGGAATCCCTTCATTACATGTGGGAAGGATGCAGCCAAAACTGCCAGCTTGGGAGGAGGAGGAGGAGGAGAAAGCTCTTCCAGCTGAGGGGTCTCCACCAGCCTAGAGCCAGGCTGGGACAGCAGCAGGGGTTCAGCTCCCCCCACAGCACTCCCTTGCAGACATGCTCCTCCATCCCAAGGAACAGCCACAGCCCTCCACTGGCTGAGCTGTGCTGCAAACCAGACAACAGGATGCCCAAGGAATCCAGGCTGCTCTGAAGGAGATGGTGAGAAATACATCCCTGCCTGAAATAGGTCTCAGGTGTAGAGCTTTATGTGCATCCCCAACAGATGTGCAAAGAGAGGAGTGAAGGGATTTGGTAAAAACATGGATGAAGCTTCCTGGTTTCCCTGTGAGGGTTCCAATCACTTCACTGTGTCCCACAGTCCATTCAGCATGCAGCTGAACTTCCTTCTGTCCTGTCCTTGTCCCCACCAGCAGGAGCTGCTCTTTCCCTTTCCCCCTAGTGTTTTGGGCATGTTGTTCTGGGAAGAAAGATGCTTCTCATCCCTGGTCACTAGGGGTGTTGGGGACTGCAACACAGGGAAATCCAGCAGCTGCTGGACCTGTGTGAAGGCCTCTCTGAGCCTGCACTCCTGGGAATGCTCACATTCCTGAGGGATGCTCACAGCTTGGATTTATGCACCACAAAATGAGGGGATTTGAGATGGTGTCCTACACATGACAGGGACACAGAGGCCACACACGCTCCAGAGGTGTCAATGGGTCTGAGCTCGGTGACAGGCCTGGTCACAGCCAGAGGTACCCCTGAGTCACCAAGCCAGGATGCCAGTCTTGGTGAGTGTGATGAGAAAACTCACACCTCACAGTGGGCTGTACACAAAGGTGGTGCACAGAGCTGGGTAACAAACCTCTCCTCTGAACCTCAGCAATGAAAACAGATCAATGAGATTTCCTATGAACATTTTCTGCTTTCCAACAGAAACACAAAACTCAATGAAAATCTGACAAAATATTTTGGAACGAAAATACAGATACAAACCTCAGGATTTCAAGTAATATTTATGGCATAATTTTCCAAACATTTTTAAATTTTTCAAGTTCCTTCAGTAAAAATATTTTATGTTTCCAACTCTTTGCCTTTACTCTGTCTTACAGAGCAGAAAATGTGTTGAAAATGTTATTTCTTTAGCAACATTTTCATTTAGGTACAAAAGCAACCATTACTCTTATTCAGCAGCGGTGATGTGTGTAAGAGCAAATACATACAGATAGTGAATTCTAAACACAAGGAGATGAGTCCAAGTAGACATTTCTTACATGTTTAGAAAGCTGTGAAAAGGTTTATGTGCAGCTGCCTTACCTTTTAATCTGTCTTCACATCTACATTAGGAGAAAGGCGCTTTTTCAGAGACGTATGGCTGTGGCACAAGACTGGGGAGACCTTTTTGGAAACAGATTCATTTTCCAAAGAGGTACTTGCAGTCATTCCAAAACATTTCTTGAAAGGATTGAATCAGACTCTAATTCATGAAAACACCTCAGCAGGACAATGAGGACCAGTGCTACACATAGACTACAGCTAACAACTAACAATGTTCTGGGCTTGGTGGGTGTCTTACTGGCCACAGGAAAAGTTCTGCCATTGGTTTTGGTGAGCTTTCCCTTGGCTTTAGATAATAACCATTGGTTTCTTAATGTAGGGACAAAGACCCTCTCTTTTCTCATGTATTTGATTCTCTGTTAGTTTAATTTTGAGAAAAAAACAAAGACATGAAACAACAATCCCTGATATCTGGACTCAGTCCTACAAAACCTTGGTCAAGCTGGCCATTCCATGGGCTTCAAGGAGAAGACACAGGCCAGGAAGGGCAGCTTAATTTTCACCCCATAACTGAAGCACCAGGAGGAGCAGCCCGTGCAGATGGAAGCAAACCTCATTAACAGCATTTCAATCAAATGTTTCCTTTACATCTCTGTTAAAGCCAATGCAGTTCTTTCTTACCATTTTTGCAGACAGGACAACACTGCTCTGGTTCATAGACTGGGTTGACACACTCGGGGACTGCGCAGTCTGCTACAACACAGTGAACTTCATTGCTGGGCTCGCAGCGACACCATTCGCATGGCGAGGGCTAGGAACAAATCTCAGATTAGCCCGTTGCCTCCCGCAGCTCACAAGTTTGCAACATTCCCATCTTGCCACAAGATAAACACATCAGGTTCAATACCCCTTGAGTGAGTCATTCATCATGGGTGACACAAGTTAACCTCTGGCACAACCGAGCAACAGCTGAAATAGGAACCACAGCACCAGGAAAACCAGCGTGCCTCAGTCTTGTTTTCCCACAGAGTGCGGGGTCTTTTAGGATTTTAGGTCCCTTTGCCCAAAAACATGAGCTGTGTCCAGAAGAACAGCAGGATTTGTGGGAGGTTGTGAGTGGTGGTTCATTGCAGGAAGGGAGCACAGGCTGATGTTCCAGGCCATACCCATCTCTCACGTAGACCATCACTGCCAGCCACCCCCAAGCTGTTGGGAAGGTGCTGCTGGGATGGCCTGTCCATCTCCCAGCCTCCTGGGGTGGTTTTATTCCCACTGAGGTGTTTTCATCCCCCTTTTCAGGGCAGAGGAGAACAGTGTCGCTCTTGGAGGGGCAAACCCATGTTATTCTGTGTTTGTGCAGCACCTGCATCCGGGGTCTGTCTCCCATAACACAGCCATGAGATCTCAACCTGGCCCCTCTCCTGCTTGCTTCAACAAGGTTTGTGAGCAACAGGCTCACATAAAATACGTAAATAATTAAGAGGTGAGTAATTCTGCAGAGTCAGGGAACTCGGGATTAAAGCACCCAGCTAAATGGTTTTTTTTCAGCACCATCAATCTGGCCAGGAAGCTCTATCCACCTCCAAATTGCACAGAGCTGTTGCTGTCTCAACCTTTAAAAAGCTGTGAGAATCTGCTGAAAACATAGAAAGGTCAGTGTTTTAAGGTTCCCAGTGACTCATATATGTGCAAGTGTCATGAAAGCACAGCAACAGAGCTAAGGAAGGAAAATAACTTCCTTTCAGTACCAGTAGGTTCAGTATGTAACTCCCAGTTTCTCAGCATTCCATCACTAACATTTCAACATGTAAATGTGACTATTGGGGAAAAAATTCTGCTTCATGTGAATCTGCAGCCGTGGGAATTCCTCAATATTAAAAAATATTCCTCAACATTAAAAATTAAAGTGGGATGCAAAGAAAGAAGGATTCATCCTGATGTATTTCAGACCCCAGTGATGGGTCTCTCATTTCTACAAGACAGATACAACCTGTGATCCCTGTTTTCTGGCATGTAAGAAGCTTTTCAGTTCACCTCTAAGAAGCTCCATGTGTCTTGAGTCGAATAATTTATTCCCAGGAAATTCATTTCTGCCTTAAAATGCACTAATTAAAGCTTCCCTTGCTTTGTCTCAGCATCTGCAGTCTATAATTCCCATCACCTCTCATTTGCTCATGGCTTTGGCAATTTAGATAAAATCAGCACTCCTTGAGCAAGGGAAGAAGTGTGTGGAGGTGGAATTCCTCTCTCTAATTATCGTTCTTCTTTCAATCCTGCCTTGATTTCTGTCTGAAGCACCAGGAATCTAAATTCATTTGACTGACATTTCTTATTCAAGGCTATTTAATAAGAAGAAACAATACAGAAGAAAACAGACAGAGCTATTTGCTGAGGATCAATAAGAAAATTGCTGCTTTGTTTTTACTCATTTTAATCACTAATTATATGGAGCAGTAGAACTAGATCTTGTGATTTGTGGAAGCTTTCACTGATGTCTCCTCCAGGGGTTGTACCCATCCTCACTACTCCAGTGGCTGCAGTGCTAAGAAATACGTGATGCTTTTCCAGGGCTGCAGCCCAATCCATGGCTCAAAGAGGATCAGCTTAAGCAGAAGCTGCCCCTGAACGACTGTGGCTGAGCAAATGAGACATGACACACACATCCTCTGCCTCAGCCTTGATGCTGTGGCCTGAAAATGACACTGTACTAAACCAGGATGCTGCCTGATGCTGGGAGCAGCTTCCCAAGCAGGAAGAGCTGCACACAATTAGAGAACATGGAGCGAGCAGCCACCAAATGAAAAGGCTGCTTTGGCATGTACCAGACCCTTCCCTGCTAGCTCCTCCTCCCTGCTGTATTAAGGTTCAAGCCACTTGTTCTTGTCACCAGGATCTTCCTCTATCTGACCACTCTGGTCACTTGTCAGTGCCACTGACCATGGGGGATTCCAGCCCTCCTGACCACTTGGTTCATGAGAGCATTGGCACATTCTTCCATGGGATGTGCTTTGGGATCCAATCTGCACATCCCTGCCCATTCAGAAAGGACTTTGCCCCAGGCACACTTGAGGTTGAGCATTTTGAAACTGTTGTCTGCAGGCTCTGCATCCAACCTGTTACTTTCCGTTCTTGTGGAACAATTCTGGGACACTGGCCAAAAAGTCCCCTGTCTATTGGTACAAGCAGCAGGAAGATCAAGCAGCAAAATGAAAAACTGGGAACCAGTGAAGAACAGAAACAGAAGATGTCCTTAAGTTTTGTTTCCTGTTTCCTGATTTAAAGATTTATCCCCCATGAAAGAGGGGTGGTTTACACTTTTGTAGCCACTGAAGTTTACACAAAAGATGCAGAAAAGGAACTCTTATCCCTGCTGAAGAAGGACGCTGAAAAAACACGGGGGTTTTCTGGAGTAGGAAGGAGAGAGGACACTGTCCCGCATGGACAGGGCAAATACTTTATCTGTGTCCCTTAAACTGATATTCTGGAAAGAGTGTTAAGATTAAAGGATCACAAAAGATGCAATTTATTCACTCCTGTGTCCAAGGCAGAATATCCCTTAGAAAACTCACTAGGGAAGGATTTAGTAGGCAGGATTTCAAGAGCTGTTGGTGAAGAAACATTCTCCTGACGACTGCCCAAAGGAAAGGGTGCTCAGGATGCCCAGCCACAACACAGGTACACATCCACAGCATTCCATGCTGCTGTACTGCTCAGTATGATTTCAGAAATGGTTCTATCACAGCACACTGGGCACTTCTGTAGAAGGTACTAGTCAGTAGGGCAGTTTGACTTGGTGAAGCACTGAAATTCTTTTTACCCCATTTCCACTTCTAATGGGGGTGAGAGCAGTGACCCTCAGAGCCAGTGGGGTGATGCACTCTTGGATGCTCTTGTCAGTGTAGGGGCCAAGTCAAGCCAAGCTGGTGGGAAGCAGTCATGGCCAAAATCTCTTCCCCATTCAAGGGCTTTTAACAGCAGCTGAAATGGGACACAGAGCACAGAGGACCTTCTCAGTCTCTGCACTGACCCTAATCCCCCTCTCCTTCAGCCAGTCACTTCAAAAAGACCGGAGCAGCACAACCCATTCATCACCACCTCTGAGATCACAGCCCAGTTTCTATTTCTCTTCTGTCCTACTGATCTCAAGGAGGACTGTGAGCCCAGGCTTGGCTGGGAGGGCAGCTTCAGCCCCTGTTTGTGTGGGATGGCCCCATCACACACCTCAGAGGAAGGAGCCAGCACTCCTGTTGTGTGGCTGGAAAACCTGAGTCTCAGGTGCTGTCAAATGGGAAACATCTGCAATCAGCAGAGTTTGTTAACAATGCAAGAAGGAAGGAAAATTAGAACAGAGAATAGAAAATACACACGGCTAATAAAGATTTTATGTGTGCAAGTACATAATGATAAACTTGATAGATGACATAAACAAACACATGAAAAGGCAGCAAAGGAAACAGAATGAAAAATAAGATACACCCTGAGCAGGGGAAGTTGGGAAACTAAACAGGACATGGGTGCCCCACCTCCTAATCTTCACTCTCACACCAGCTCCCACCTCTTTTTGGAAGCAAATCCCAGCACAGGTAGGAATTATGACTGCTAACATCATCCAGTTACTCCTCTCTTACAGTTGGACATCAGGTGAGTCCTTCTTTAGTCAGCTACAAGGTTTCAAAAACCCACAGAAATTTAGTACCTCTGAGACGTCTGCTTGTGAGCAGGCCCTCATGTCCTCTAAAAGGACAGATGGACATGATCAAACAATTCTGATTATTCCCAAAAAAACCCTGATTATTCCCAAACCTAAGGGAGAGGTGGAGAGAAGAAAATGGAAATCCAAATTCAGAACTAAATCTACTCCTTTTAGCTTTTCTACAGCTGAAGAGATCTGAATCAAACATTTTTTTAGACCATGGCAGCTGGCATAATCACACCAATAACTGACATACAAAACTTCAAGATTTGAGGCAAGATCTTGCAAGAAGCACCTCAATCTCATTTAGCCATAGGAATTCTCTTGTTGCAATTTCCTGAAGCTCATGTCTGTATTTTTCCCTTAGTCACGCCTTGACCATAGCTACAGCACCTAAGCCACCCTTCTGCTGCCCCAAACATGAGAAAGGCTTTCCTGTATCATCACCAAGGAGTACTATATCATCACTCAGGAATATTCTCCCTCAGTGAATGGAAGAAGCATATCTGTATCTATGAAACATCATTTTGCAGCTCTCCTCTTGCCTGCCTGCCTGCAATCAGGATTTCTGTGTCTTTATGTCTGCTTGTCAATCACTCTTAGCTGCTTCTACAAAAACCGTGAAGATGACATCTGACTGATACATTTTCTTCACCTGTTTGTTCTGTCAGTCAACAAGAAGCTGTTTTGCTCATTTTTTGCTCTGCTGCCAGGCTAACTGGTTTCCAAGTCACCCAGCTCAGGAGATCTCAGATCAAGTTTTAAGGCTGAAGTTCCCTGTGATCAGTTGGGATTCTTCCAGCTGGCTTCACTCAGACTTGGGATTTGAGGCTCATACCCCCCTCCAGGAGCTGGGAAAATGCTGCTCATTTTCCAAGCAGCCTTCCAAGACTAAAGTGCTATTTGGCACCTGAGTATTTCAAGAGCCAGTGAATCTTGTATCATTAAAACTGGCTGTACAGAGACCTGTCACTCCTGGAGACCTTCTACTCCATGAATTTAGAGGCCAGCTCCTCCAGCCATGTTTAGTACTGCCATTTCCTAACACTTTGGACCTCTCCTCACTTTTCCAAGGAAAGACCTTGAGTTGTGTGGCATTTTCTTTGTACCTGTGTTTTCAGCCTCACAGAAGAAGATTTACATCTTTTCTGGAGCCAGGCTGCTCAAAGCCTGAGATGCAGTTATCAGGATTTGTTGTGCTTCTCACTTCCCACTCCTTCCTACAGCTAAATCTGAAAAACATCCTTGTTTTTGTACAAGGATGTCCCCTAATCCCAGGCTGGAAGTCTTTGTCTCACTGGCAAGGTCCCATGAAGTGGTGCATAAGGACCTTGTTGTCATGCTGCCTGACACACAGCAGCCCTTCACCAGCCACACACAGCTCCTACCAGACAGGAATACTTGACTTTTTTTTTTGGAGAACAAAGTAAGTGCTTACAACTATCTCATCATGTTACAATGCACTTACTGATCATGGTGCAGAGGCTGTCCAAGTCATTGGAAGCCAATCCAAGTATTTCCACTGAATTGAGTATGCCTGTTATAGGAGCCCTGTGATGTTCTTCAGAGTCAAACAGGTGAATTTGCAACATGGCCACAATGACTGGAGAAATCTGCTTGGTTGACTGGAAGACAAAGAGGGGTATAAGCACAAAACTAAGCCAGTGGGCTTGTTTTCTGAGCTCTGGGGAAACCCAAGGAGCCATCACATCAGAGCAAAGGCAGAGCAGATACCAGGACTCTCAGCACCACTGCAAACCAAAATCAGCTCCCAGCTCCTTCAAACGCCAAAAACAATGTGGTGTGCAAGGATGTTCCTCTTCTAGGTGATAGTGCAAAGGGAAGAAATGCTTTTCATGGCAGTTTTACTGAATATGGAGTTGAAATGCTTTCTCCCCTCTCAAGAACAGGTTAGAAAAAGAAGTGCCAACACCTTAAATATGAGGTGCCATCCTTTGCATTTCTGCTGATGCCAAGGGGGTTTGGGATGCAGTGGATCTCACCTGGCACTTCTGCACACCCTGCCATGGATTCAGATCCACAAGCACCCCCTGCCTACAGGTCTGGATGTGTCCCATCCCCTGCACCTGCTGGGCTCCAAGGAAAGGAAAACTGAAAACTATCGCTGCTGTCAATCTCTCCCTCTTTAAGTTTTCAAGAGACTCGCAAAGATAATCCCATTCAACCTCTTCCCTCAGGCTGGACTGATGGCATCCTCCAGGCAGACAAAACGGCAGGAAAAGCAGAGGGGATGCAGGGTGATGTCTGTCAAATTGGGCACTTAGATCTTAACAGGAGCTGTACTTTTAATGACGATAAGGACAATGGCAATTCTGATGGAAATTATCTCTGTAGCTACAGTTTCAGGTGGGGAATTTATTGGCAGGAAGCAAGAAAGCGAAGAAAGTTAGAAAGGACCTGATGAATACATTTGGAGGCAAAAATGTATTCTGCATTTTGGCTGAGGTGGGGAGTCATAAACCAGGGGAGAGGAATAAAAAAGGAACTGGGATAGCATTCATCAGAGATACTCCTGGAGGGGAAATTAGAATCATTTTCATTGTTATTGAAATTGCCTGTGATCTCAGGCAGATTAGCAGAAGATTGCAGGAAAATTCAGAGAGCTTTGAGCTGAGAAATTTTGCAGGTGCCAAACTTGTGGAGAAGGAGCCCTTGTGGTGAACAAGCCCTGCCTGAAGGTGAGACTGAAACCTGCCCACTTCTCTTTGGAGCTGCTCACTTGGCTTTCACTATTAGCAGTATTTAAATAACTATCTGATTCTGATTTGTGTTAAAAATTTGTGCCCATACAAAAACCCACAAAGGGAAAAATTTGTGCTGATTCAAAAACCCACAAAGGAAAAAAATTTCTCTTAGTTTTGTCACTTACTTAATAAAATAAAAATCATCCAGCCAGCTAGCGGAGATACAACATCAATTATACTACAGAAACTGTAACCAGCTGGATTTTCCATAGGTGGAGAGTTGCTCAAATAAACAATGTATTGAGTAATTACAGACAAGCACACTCACTGAAAACACCACCAGGTTGCAAATTACTTTGCAACAGGAAAAAGCTACTAAGTCATTAGATAATTTATCTGCAGTGAAAAACCTGGAGCTGCATCCTACTTACATGGAGCACTAGCGATACAAATCAACTTTGCCATCCAAAAATTGAAAAATGCTTGCACCACACAGCAGATTGGCAAAACCAAGGACCTGGCTTCCAAGAAGCAGCAGAAGCAGATGCTGAGATCCTGTTTTTAAGGGAGCCCTCAACACAAACAAACACTGCTAATGTAAGAGCCTTTCCAGCATGCTGGTGACCAGGATTCTGGAGATGCAAAAGCGCAAGGATGCTCTAATTGCTCCAGATTGTGTATTCCTCACCTCTCCTCATCCCCAGCGCTGCCTGTCCATAAGCAGAAACATTATCCTTGCCATTCTTTTGTAAACACTCTTGGGGAGCCCCAGAGATCAGTAAGGCAGATGAGGGACACAGAGGATGTGCCTCATCCTGGCTATGCTGGGCCCACATCTGATGAGTCAGGGATGGCTTCAGGAGCTTTGTACTCCTAGATTTGCTCTGTGCCACGCAATTTGATGAGTTTAAAAGGTTGCTGGAACCATGTCTGGATCTGAAGAGTGACTCCTCCATTAGCTGATGAGAGAGACAACCTTGAGATGAGTCCTGGCCCCTTTTCCACCAGAGAAGTGTATCTGCAATCTCGTGGTTGCTTTTCTCTCCCGAGAGCAGTAGCAAAGCTTTTTGTAAAAACATGACTTTGCACTTCTTCCATGAGAATGCTCTCGTTGCTTTGATATATGTCTCATTTTATTCCTTACAATAGGTGCACTTCACCTAGCCTGGGGCTGAGGGGACTGGAGCTCTCTATTACCTTGATGATAATTTTTAGGACTCCATTACAATAGTTTTTTAGTTCAGACATGCCCAGTGCCCAGGGAAGGGGACTCCTGAAAGGTTACAGATATGACAGATGAGAAAGTGTGAAGTGCAGCCCCATTCAGACACAGACAAAATACCTGGCTGTGCTTCACATTTGTTAAACTCCTTTTAATGTCAGCAGGGAAAGTGAGCCCAGCTGGCAGCTTTCTGCTCTCCATTGCCTCCTGGTTGGTTTTGCAATGAAGGAGCCATATCTAGGAGCAGGGAGAAGGGAACAGAGGGTCTGGTCAGAAGGGTGATTCCTTTTACACGTGTTTTCTGTGAGTCTGGTGTTTCCTCCTTTGTCCACACTGAGAGTTTGGAGAAAGTGGCAAGATCAGCTCCATGTAAACACTGATAAAACCCTGAATTTCTGTTATGGAGGTAGGTGTAATTCATCCAGACATCAGTGGAAGGAGATGTGGATCTTGGTCCCGTTCCTTCTAGAGTTTCCAGCAGTGTCTGGGGGGCTTCTGTCCCTCAGAGGATGTCATCAATTGGTTATGAGCACAGGCTGGGAAGGATGTGAACTGAAAATGGGTTTGACTGGGTTATCTGTGATGAGAGAATACACTGGAGTCTGCTTACACAGGGAGCTAACCCTCAGTCACAAAAGGTTTTGCTGACTGGGATGACCACAGTTAACAGACTGAGAGATTCCCTGCTTTCAGGAGCTGTTTCAAACCCTACTGCTTCTCCAAGCATGCTGCTTTTACTGTAATTCCCAAAGCATTACCTCTGATATTACCAGAGAGCAGAGTAAGGAAACCTCACGTATCCTTATTTTGCTACTAGACTGAGCATTGTCGCTACATAACTTATCTAATTATTGCTTTTAAAACACTAACTAGAATAACTGGCTGATTGAGCATTTTTTTAATGAATGCAATTCTGCATAGAGCACTTTCCAGTGGCAACAAACACATACCTGCACTTCCCCTTGCTCTGTCAGGAAATAGTTGCCTCAAAAACCTTCTCACCAACGAGCTGTGAGTGTTTCTAAGGATGACATCCTTCTTCCTAAGCTGATGACCTGAGGACCTCCTGCTCACCAGTCCCACAGAAACAGCCTGGGTGACAGAGATGAGAGCTTGGGAGAGCCAAGGGATGAGCAGTTCTCTCCTTGGCCCCACTGAGCATTGTCTGGCACAATAACAAAGCCTCAGAGTTGATTTTACCACTCTTGGAAGGAGCTGGTAACACCAGCTTAGCAGTAAGGCTTCAGCATCCATGGAGGGAGGGCAGGGGAAGTGCCAGAGCTTCTCCTCTGGCTGTGCAGATATTCCCTCTCCTTCAGCAGCTCCCTGAACAGCTCCAATTCTGGAAGCAAGCAGAGCTGATGGGCTATTTCCTGGAGTGAATAACTGAAAGCCTGACCCCAGCTCTGGCAGTACAAATGTTGGGCACACATTAATTCCTGTGTCATTTTAATGGAAAAATGGCAGTCCCTTGGGATTGCACAGACAGGCCGAGTTCTGCACTAGGCTGCTGCACCCTGAATAAAACTGGGGGCTTGTGCTCAGTTCCTGCTGATTCTGAATGGTGGGGATGAGTTTTGGGTCTCATCCATTTCAGTTGGCGTGTGGCACAGCCAGCACCACGGAGCTCTGAGCTTTTGGGGCTCCCCATGTATTACTGTGCTCCAGGGAAGAAAATTCCATGGACTTTTTTTAGTCAAATTCTGAATAAAGCCCACCTTCTTTCACCTATTGTAATAATGTATTTGTGCATAATGTGATATATATGTTACAGAATCAGTAGCTAAGTGCATAGCATAATTTTAAAAATAGGTTTCACTATAGATCAATATGTGACAGGCCTATCTATTTTAGTGTGTTTTCTTGGTAAAAATTATGACAGAAATACAGTAAGTCAGTAATTTTAGATTCCTTTGCATAGACATTGTCACTGTAATTTTGCCAGGAGGGAGATAATAAATCATACTTTTCCATCTGACTGATGTTCTGTTTCCCCTGTCTGATTTCAATGGCTGTATGCTATCTTCAGAGCTGGCATTGTTCATGGCTCCTTTTATTAAAGCACAGGCACGTTATTGAAATTTCTTTTGTATTATGATTTTCTAGCCATATGTGAAATTGCAGAACACACAAGAAGAAGAAGAAGGGAAAAAAAATAAAAAAGCCCCACTTGTTTGAGTCATAGTAGGAAAAAAAGCCTGCTGCACAC
Organism: Sialia sialis; assembly: GCA_009812075.1. NCBI lineage: Eukaryota > Metazoa > Chordata > Aves > Passeriformes > Turdidae > Sialia > Sialia sialis. Next base: position 2,853,503 of record VRYO01002326.1, read on the forward strand.
ATCTTGGAGAGAAAAAAATGCCAATATTAAGATGGGGACCCATGCTGACCCTCACCACCCAGGACACTCTAGTTTCTCACCTAAGAGCATCACCCCTCCAGTAACACTCTGCAACATCCCAAGTGCTCCATTCATATTTGATAAGCTAGGCTGGGTACCTGGTGGTTTGAGCCAGGCTGTTGTGTACAGCACTTAATTTCTATTTCTGGCACAGGTCTGGAGATTGGCAATCACTTTTTGGTTTCACTACCTCCTTTTCTCAAGCATCAGGATGGACACACTGCATTTCAGGGGCTGAGAGCTGCTGGGATAGCAGCTGCATACCTGTGCCTTTTGATGAGAGGCCTTGCTTTGTTCAGTTAAATTCAAGTAATCACATTAATAAAACATTGTAAAGAGCATTAACAAAGGAGAAGGAGGTGCCACTATTCTGAAGTAAAGGTTTCCATAATGAGCTGAGAATTAGTGTATGATAATGCTATGCTTACACAGTCCCTCATATATTTTGGGTTCTGATTACACCCTGAAGAACCCTGCTAGAGCTGTGTCCCTACTGTGCAAAGCGCTGCTCGAGAAGACAGAGTCAGCAAGATCCAAAAGCCTTCACTGAAGAATTACAGCTGATTTGTGGACAAAACAAAGCAATGAACTTAAGATATGGTGGCAAGGAACAGGGGAAAGAAAAATAAAGTAGAACTTTAGCAGTGAAATCCTGACTCTTTTCAAGTCAACAAAAACTTTGGTTTGGAAGGAAAAAATTTCACCTTTTCTGCTTTTTTTGTTGGGTTTGGTTTGGCTTTTTTTCCCAGTGTGGAGGAAAAGGGCAAGAGCAAGGTTTGTTTTCCTCTCCACACTTGTGCTGATGCAAGGGACAAATACTTGGCATCATCTAGGGACTTTTTCAGTGAGGACAGGTTTGGGAGGAGTGAAGGTGGGAGGGGAAAGGACAAGGAAGTGGAGAAGTAATTGGGAAGGGCAGGCAAATAAAGGCAGCAGCAGAGAATAAGCACTGGCAGAGCCAATGGCTAGAAGAAATTGTAGCTCTGTGCTAAGCAGGAAGGAAGACAACCACTGAAGAGCACCCAAAAATTGTCCAGAGTGTTGTCCAAGCTCAAGGTCACAACTGCAGGTTGAAGCTGATGAACATCATCAGGTAGGACAAAACCTCTTGTGTTCCCACCCAAAGGATAACTCATCCAAAGTTCTGCCAGGCTAACACAGACATTTTAATGTCTGTGCTTAGGAAATTTCTGCCACTGCCTGGGAGGAGAATGGCACCACGCCCATCCTCCTGCAGGGACAGGGAGCAGTCTCTCTGCCTGTCAGTCTAAAATGGAGAGAATATTTCAAGATGTCAGCTTGATAATCTCTTGTGAACTGACCATTTATCTCCCAGCAATGGCATTTTGCTCCATATCCAGAGGTCTGCAGAAGGTTACTCTGGATGTGCCTCTGCTGGGTGTTGAGAGACCTAGGAAGTTCAAAGCTGATAATGGACTTCCCAAACTGACAACCCAATCCTTTTCCAGTGGCTCCTCACTGTGGCTACAAATACACTGCAGCCACGCCACAATGCCATTTCTCAGAGGTGTGTGCTTTTCTGTCAGTAAGTCATGCAAGAGAGCAAAGACTAATCAGCACTTAGGGACACTGCTGCCTCAGTGACATTTGCAGATTTCTCCATCAGCTGCCAATGAACATCCATCACACTGAAGGAACACTGTCTCCTTAACTTTACATCAGCTGCTGGCTGGGGACACTCATTTAAAACACAACCATGTGTGCTTACATTAACCAAAACCAATCTCCATTTGCATGTTTTCTGTCTGTGAGAAGAAAAGGGAGGTTTAAAAACCTCCCTGAAAGATCTCTGCTCCTACAGGCGAGCACAGAGCACTTGGGATTCAGACCTCAACCTATAAGGCTGAAATCAAAGCAAGGATGATGAAGATGAGATGATGAGAGAAAAAGCAGCTGCCAAGTGACCCCCAGAGCCCCTGCCAGATGCCTCTGGAGAAAACAGCCTGAGACTTCCAGCATCCTTCACCCCTTCCCTGCAGCCACCACAGCTGCCTTCACCCCTGCTCTGAGAGGGTGAGAGAGACCACATTCCAGTCCAACAAAGAGAAAAGCAGAAAACAAGATGGGAAAGAGAGATGGATGCCAGCAAACCCACCAGACCTGCCTGCTCTCCTGCTCCACAGGTATCAGAATCCTGATCACCAGGCATCAATCTGTATTTTAAACACATTTGAATCAGATCATGCTTAACATTAGAGAGACTGTGCTGGCCTTTTCTGCAGGGATTTCCACAGCCTCAGCCAAAGTTGGGGGTAAATACCACTGAAACCAGAAAATGAGGCAGGCTGGGGCCCCAAACCCACCAACATCTCTCAGGACCTGTAAGAGATGAAGATGCTGTGAAGATGCTGCATGGGGTTACTATGCCATCTGTCAAAGACACAAAATTTTACAAAAGGATACAAGAAAAACTCTCAATGGGTTTGGATTTATAATTGAGCTTCAGCATTTCAGTCGTACATGTTAATGATTGAGGGGCACAAGGATAAATATTTGGACAGCTGTCTAAGCTACATGGCTTGTTGGCATGTTTGTATTTTGTGCTTATGACTGTAATGACTCAAAAAATCCGATGTACAAGATCTGTTCACTAGAAGAAAGCTAAATATTCAAGAAATGGGCCTTTGTAACTACTCTTTTATCCCGAGAGCATCACAGTTACTGCCAGTGGTAAGAAAAAAGATTAAATCACATTTGGATTTCTCACCCCAAACCTCAGAAAAAAATCTAGAAACAATACAGGAAAATTCACCCAACTGGAAACCTCTCATAGATATTGATATCCTAGGGGAACAAAAATCTGAGAGAAAAAAATTAATCCAAATTTGTGAAAGATCAGGCAGCTGAAATTTCTACAAGATGAGTCAGTCCTGGCACACACACACAGACACACACTTGTAGAAGATTTTTAAATAGAGGCTAATTTCAGCTGAAACTCAGCAGTGACAAGCACTTCTATAGATGGCGATTTGGAATCTACATACCAGCAAAAGTAAATCAAGTGGGTGAAAGGGTTCTGAGACCACATAAAACAGTGCCTCTGTTTCCACTGAAAGCAGCCTGGGCTTGAGGCACAACAGCCTCTCCTCTTTGACTTCAGTGTGCCTGTAATGGATGTGAGAAAGTTAGCAGACCTTATAAATTCAACAGGATGAGGGAAGAGCAGAGCTCAGAGCCTGTAAAACCTTTGAACTGATCGGGATTTCATCTGCAGAGATAGCACGTAAAATTTTTATTCTGTTGAAATAAACAACAAAATGCTTGGATGCCTCATAAAGTCAAGACTTCAGAGCAGCAGCTTCCTGAATCTCAAAGTTTTGCCTTTCCTAAAGAATTTATAAAGTCATAGTTCACGGGTGCTTCTTTTCTCCCCACCAGTGATCTTCCATTGTCTGAGTCTCCTACAGTATTCTGATGAAAAAAGCAATCCACTGTTTATTCCAGGCAAACACAGAGATTTCCAAAACATTGCTTTCTGCCCTATTCCATAACATATTGAGCTTTCAGCAAAACACAGGTCTAGGTCAAAAGTTTGACTGTCAGCTAAATAAAGTGTGAAGGATCTCACATTAGTCCTGGACAGAAGGTTACTGTGTGTCAGAGTGCCATGACCCTGTCTGCTTTGTGCTCCTCAGAGGGTGCTGGAACTTTGCTTTCCACACAACACCCCAAGTATTTGAATACAGCAAGCTATGAACCAGATGCTCCTAACTCTCTCCAACAGCCTTTCTCTCCTGTATTCTGTTTTCCTAGAGTTTGAGCTGTTATCAGAATGAAATTATTTCTTTCAGGAAAAAAGATTTCTACTTTCCCACTTAATTCACATGCAAGAGATACTTTAATGACAAGATCTACCTCCCCCACTGAAATCTCTTCAAAGAGTCCTTACAAATTTCTGCTTCCTAAAAACGAGACCTTCTACCTCTCACATGAAAAACTGATCATCCAGGTGATATATCTCACCACCTGACAACACAGCAGTCAAGATGGGACCACTGAAATGGGATCATGGGATGAACTTGGGCCAGGCCTTCCCAGGGCAAGAAGGAACTGTTATGTGAGCAGTTCATAAGAACTGCACTTTCACATCCCTCAGTGAAGCAGAGCAGGTTGATCAGGGTGGCCCTCAAGGAAATATTCCTCCTACATTTGCTTTACCTTGTGCTTGTGGCATTAAACTGTCTTGCCCAGACTCAGTGACTGCAGTTTCAGATGGTCAGAAAAAGATAAGGATACACCACACATGAGAGAAGAAAGGAACTACTAACTGCTACCTTCCCTGAAAATGACAATTTCTATGAAAAAGGGAATTGCCATCTACGTTACTGAGAACTGGTGAAGTACACAGACCTATATGAAATTATTTTCCTTGCAGGAAAGCCAATAAACTGTCCAAGTGTATAAAAAGATCAGGCACACAGCCATGAAGAGTTACAGGCTGTGTTAATCATGGAGGTTCAACTCTTAAAGCCATGTGACCTGGAAGAAGACATTTGTGTACCTACAGCTTTTACAGCCCCTGATCTTCATTGGGAAATGCTGTTTTCCTTAGCAGAATTGAAAGCTGGTGATCAAACTCACTAGGATGAGAACTTCAGGTTGTGTAGTGGTTTTGGAAAAGACCATCTTGTTTTTAAGATATATTTCAAGATTTCTTTATGACATTCCTTACATGAACTCAACCGCAACAATGAAACCCCACACTTCTCATTGCTTGAGATGCTCATCTGCCTAGGAGCTGATCTTCTCCATTCTAGACAGCCTTACCACAGCTGAAATGAAAAAATTAAATAGCTTACCATCTACTTATTTGCATGTTCATACAGTTAATGAGTAACAACTCTCAGCACCATGCCATCGATTTTTTGCTATCCAAATTGCAAAAGGGGTTCTTAAAAAGCACTCAGTACTGGCTTGCACACCCTTGGTAGCCCAGCATGATCCATGCTATGAGCAAAGGAGGGAGATGCAGAGGGCTGGCAATTCCCACAGGGGATTTGACTGAGCACTGGCCCTCAGGGAGTGCACTTGAGGGGGAGGTGACAGCTTTTACATGGGCCAGACCTGCAACACAGCTAAAAATTACTTCAACTTCAGCATTCTTCGATGGCAGTAAGCAAATACTGAGTGCCTTCGAGAGCTCCCAACAAAAATGCAGTTCCTAAAGCATCCTAATATGAAATACTGAAGAAAGGGATCCATACCTTAAATTCCTCCAAGATTTTGTAATTTTTCCCATGATATTCACAAAAGTTTTTCACTTCTTTGCATTCTGGACAGCATCCATTGTGTTCCACTTTTGTGCACTTTGGGTGGATTTTAGGGCATTCTGGTTGATCACAAACAGGTCCATCCTCAGTACAGACACAGGGACAGTTGGAATGTCCTGGGAAAAAACGTTCTCCCAGTTTGTACACAAAGCCACTGTCATCCACACAGCCCTTCCCCCGGTAATCATCGAAGATCAGATTGTCATTACTGGAGGCCTGGTCCCCTTCATCAGCGGGGTAATCTTCATGATTGATGGCAGCTGGAGCGACCAAACCAGGGAGCACAAACAGAAGTATCCAGGCTTCATGGATATGAAGAGCCATCCCCCTCCTCGGCTTCTCCATGGGACCTCAAAGCCAAATACAAACAGCTGCTTCCATAGGGAGACCAGTGTTGTGGTCTGAAAACAAACAGTTTCAAGTGAGAAAAAACTCAAAATTCAAGGAATATTGACTTACAGAAGTCGTTGTTTCAACCAGCACCAAGGAATAAATCTGAGTTTTTAAACTGCACTGATAACTATCCCTGTTTTATTTGAATTAAACCTCTTCTTAATTATTGGTAGAGAGAACACAGCATGTGAAATACCTAAATCAGACATGCCTGGAAGCATATGACCATAAAATATCTCCGAAGGAATGGTGGGTCACAGAATCATCTAATTTTTACTCTCCTCATTTTTGCAGTTGAGTCTTTAGATGCACCAGAAATTAAACCATGGCGATGGGCAGCTCAGAGGGTTTTGAAGCCAACTTTAAGAATGGTCTAAAACCTCCTGTGGTGGCCACTGTCCCTTGGTGCTACATATGGAGCACAGCCCACTTCATTCAACCGAGGTGGGAAACCTGAGCTGAAAAAGGCGTTAAGCACAATCTGCTGTCAGATCTGTGTGTGGTCTGAAAGATGGTGCTGGGTTAAACTTGGGCTGCGAGAGGTGGGGTAGTACAGAATCTTATTTACAGCGTTTCTGAAGAGGGACTTCCTGGGCTACCAACAAAGCCTAGCCTGCAGCAAGATACTTTTAACCCTGACAGAAGCAGAGGTGCAATTCACCTTCTCCATTATTCAGCATTTCAGTAATTCCCAGCCAAAAGCCGCGGAGCGCAGGATGTTAAATGCCTGCATGATGCACGGAGCCACTGAAATGAGTCGGCCTGATTAAGCTGTAGCCTTTCTAAAACTTCGGGAGCGATGCAGCCCGAGCAGTGCTGGAGTGAGGAGGGAGCCCGGCAGGGAGACGGGCTGTGACTGACCCCGGCAGAGCCAGGCGAAGGCTCCGTGCCGGTGTCTCGGGAGCACTTCTGGCTGCCCACGGTGCCACATCACTGCCACCAACCTGCCCACACAGCAGCCGGTGCAAGCCAGGCGGCAAACTGCTTTCTGGCCGCTCTTAAAAAACACCGGGCAAAGTATTGCAGGAAACTTTCAAATGAGACGAAACATCAGCATTGCATGGACTGCAGAACTACGGAGGTAGATGCTGGCACAAACAAACAAAAAATGGACTGTTGGGGTGTGTGTGTCATCCCTTCTCTTCCTCCATTCCCAGAGCATGCACACACAGGCACACGGAGTCTACACAAACATGCATTAGCCTACACACACAGGGAGCATTCCCCTCCACCCCTCGGCGAGGCATTTTTATATATTGGCATTTTTGGTGGACTGCAGATATTCAGCAATTAATTCTCCCCTAATTGAAGTAAAAAAGCAGCAGCGGGAGGAGAAAGCTTTAATCCCAGAGAAGCGGCTAAAGGATCCTGTTGACCAAGCAGTTTTTCCGAAGCCACAACAGAGGGAGACACCGGATATTACACAAGATTTATCAAATTCGAAAAGATATCTTCTTAATTGAAGTACTAGCTGTGTTTCCATCACAAGGACTATGCACCCTCTTGTTACTCCTATCAGCAATATCTACTCTAACACGCTGTTTGGAAATCCAGCGATTCATGCAGATACGGCTTTACGTATCTACAGAGCAGAGAACCTCCCCACCTAACGCTACAGGTAGGTTGCAACACTGCAGATTTGTGGGCATTTAGGGGGAAAAAAAAGCAGCAAACAAAGTAATTCATATCTGAAATGTGAAACAACTGTGAGAATCTGCTGGAGTTTGATGAGGAAGCTCTCAAAACAATGTGTGTGTGTATATACATACATGTATATAAAAGTTGTCCCCAAATGATAAATAAGAGGACTGTATTTTGCTACAGCAGCTGAGATGTCCCACAGCAACTCACAGGCACTCGGCTCGATCCTGGAAATCAGACAGACTGCAGACGTCTTGCACGGACAGATTTCAACAAGTAAACAAATGCTGCTTGGCTCAGAATTAGTTTACAGCTCGAACTTTCTCATCATTTCTCATGCTGAGAGAGGCCAGGATCGTAGGTAAGTCTCTGAAACGTTATCCATCCGCCTTCCCTCACCCCAAGTGAGTAATTCACACCTACCTGATCAGGCTGGATGTGAAAGCTGAGAGGGGTCACAGGCCAACATGGACTGAAAGGTTAGAAACAGATTAGTGAAAGCAGTTCCTCCTAATCACGTTTTCGGTGTTGACTCACGGACAATCCCTTTTCCTCCACCTCCCATGGCAAAACGGGAGCGCGGCAGCCCAGCAACCTCAACATGAGAACTGAGCTTTAACCCGGCGCCGACGATTCAGAGGGAGCAGGATTCGGGCGGTCCGGAGGCTGCGATGCCGCGGAGAAACCCCGGTGCCAGCAGCAGAGTCATCGCGGCGAACTTGGGCTGCATCTCCTCAGGTCTCGGGGCGGGCGGGGGAGAGAAAACAACCCATCGCTGTCCCCTCCCTGTGCCCAGCAGATCTCCTGCGGCTCCGGCTTCGGCTCGGCGGGGGAAGGGGGGGAGCGATGGCGGGTTAGGCGGGAGGCAGGCGGGGGAGGGCGGGCGCAGGAGCCCCGCGCCCGGCGGGCGGGCAGCCCCCGCGCCCCTCCGGGGACTCCCCGGCCCGGGCGCCGGCCATGCCCGCGCCGCGCAGCTCCGCGCTCCCTGCCTGCCCTTATTAGGATTAATTCTGCTTTTAGGGGAGTGGTGGTAAAAAAATAAAAAAAAAAAATAAAAAAAAAGAAGAAGAGAGAAGAGCCGGGGGGTAAAACCCAAAAAATAATGCAGGGGCGGGGCGCTCCCGCCTTGCCGCTGCTCCGCCTGCCGCCGGTTGAGGCGACGGCTCTTCTCAGACCTGGCGGTCCGCTTCACATCCTCCGGCTCTCCTCAGCCCGGCTCCCCTCAGCCCGGTTCCCCTCAGATCCACCGGCTGGGGCGCTCCTCAGCCCAGCTCCTCTCGGCCCCGGTTTCCCCTCAGATCCACCGGCTCCCCTCAGATCCACCGGCTGGAGCTCCCGTCAACCCGGCTTCCTTCAGCCCAGCTCCCCTCAGATCCACCGGCTGGGGCTCCCCTCAGCCCGACTCCTCTGGGCCCCGCTCTCCCCTCAGATCCACAGGCTGGAGCTCCCCTCAGCCCAGTTCCCCTCACATCCACTGGCTGGAGCACCCCCTCAGCCCGGCTCCCCTCTGATCCGCGGCTTGGGGCTCTCCTCAGCCCCTCCGCTCTCTCCAGCTCCGGCTCATCGCCGCTGCCCCGGCCATGTCCGGGAGAACATCCCCCATGGCCGCATTGTGGAAACTTCGCCTCATCTTCCCACAGGCGGCTGCGCCGGGGAAGGGGCGCCCCGGCTCCTGTGGCTCGTGCTGCGCTACATTAAAAATCAATCTCCTTGCAATTCGGCTGCGTTGGCATTAGGCGTCATTGTAAAGCTATTTCTCCAGAAACCACCAAAAGATAGATTCTTAGTGCTGGGGAAGACACGGTGACAGCAAAAGGAGGGAGAAATCGAGAGGTTTATTTGGATAAAATGCCAAATAATGCTGCGTTTGGGCGAATATTCCCCGAATAGTGCAAACACAAGCTATGAAGCTATAAGCTGCAGTGCTGTTGTCAGACTGCTCTGGTGGAAGGCAAGGAGGGCCAGGTGTGTCACCACACCCAGATCCAGGTATGTCACTGCCCAGATCCAGGTATGTGACTGCACCCAGATCCAGGTGTGTCACTGCTCAGATCCAGGTGTGTCACTGTGCCCAGGTCCAGATGCAGACCCTGCCATCGGCGCCCGCTGACAGCAGGTGATCCTGGCTGTGGAAGCGCACACAGCGCACCTCGACCCGGGGGCCATGCAGGATGGAGAGGTGGCCCGTGGCCAGGTACAGCACCTTCACGGAGCCCTCACTGCTGGCCAGAGCCACCAGGTCACCTGAAACACACAGCAAAGGCATCGACGTTGACAAAGGTTACAAGAGAGAGGTTCTATAAGTTTTGAGATGGCGACTTTAAAGACATACGTGTGTACTCCTGTTTTCTGAGATAAATTAACAGAAAGTTTGATGGATCAATAACAGTGAGACTGGATTTTGGAGCGATTAGGCCAGTCTGGAGACCTCATGTTCTCCTCACAAGGAGCCTGGCTACTTTGACAGAATCACAGAATCTGCTGAGTTGGAAGAGACCCACAAGGATCATGGAGACCAACTCCTGGCCCTGCACAGGACACTGCAAAGGTCACACCGTATGCCCAAGAGTGTTGTCCAAACTTTTCTTGGACTCTGTCAGGTTTGGTGCTGTGACCATTCTCTGGGGAGCCTATGCCAGTGCCCAACCACCCTCTGGGGACAGAACCTTTCCCTAATATCCAACCTAAACCTCCCTGCCACAGCTTCAGGCCATTCCCTCAGGTCGTGTCACTGGTCCCCACAGAGCAGAGATCAGTGCCTGCCTCTCCTCTCCCCCTCACATGAAAGTCGTAATGAGTCTGCCCTCAGTCTCCTCCAGCTGAACAGACCAAGTGCCCTCAGCTTACCCTCAAGGCCTTTCACAATCTTCGTTGCCCTTTGGATGCTTTCTGATAATTTAATAATTTTTAATAATTTTTTATGTTACAGTGACCAAGACTGCCCACAATACTCAAGGTGGGGCTGCCCCAGTGCAGACCGGAGTGGGACAATCACTTATATTTAGATACAATTATTGAGGGACAGATTCTGACACACAGACTGAGCACCAGAGAAGTAGATGCTCTCCTGATACCTGGAGGTATCAACATCAGACCATGCTTTTGACACTGCTTTTCTTGTACTACTCTACGACACGAGGATGTGTGTTTTTAGCTGAATTTCCAGAAGGTCGGGCATCTAACTGAACTGAGTGCTTGCTCCCTTATATCCTTAGGGAAAAAATGATAATTCAATCCTTAGTATAGAACAGGGTTTAATAGTAGAAAAAATAAAAGAAAACCTAAAAAGGGATCTAAGGAGTTCTTGATTTCCATGTGCTTTTCTGCAAATCAAATGGACTCAGTTTTCAAGACTTTTAAGGAAGCAGAATGTGTTTATAACTTTATTATCTTCCCGCTTAAATAAAAGCAGAGGTAATAGCTGGTAAGTGATATGTTTGTAGCGCCTCTTACTTACCCAGCCTCCAGATAAAGATTCTCTGGAAATTAACCATAATAACCATAAGTTTCACGTGCAAAAAGGAAAAATCAATACATTCATTTCAAAGCTGATGTGGCCCTAACAACAACGGGACCACTGTACTGTCAGTCGTGATCTTGGTCAAATACCTTTTTCTATTTGGAGCAAGTTCAGTACACCCTCCAAGTGATTACAGCTCTACTTATGTATCAAGATTTTCTCTCTGAAAGCAAAGACACCACCAGCAGAAGAATAATTAATAATGACACTGACAAAGTCAATCTGGCACCAAGGTCATAATTTTTGGGAAGATTATGACAAACAGGAGTAGTAACTCAGGTTATTCACCAGATATCCAATGGGAACATACTGCCCAACAGATGTGAGCATGGAGGAATTGATCTCAGTTTTAACACTTTAGGGCCCTGGGTGTGCCTGTGTAATCTACAGTTTATCCAGGGAATATATTGTTCCTCCATTCAAACTAGGTCATAACAATGATGTTCCCTGCTCTGCTCATGAAGATCTGATGGCTTCATTTCACCATTTATCAAAAGAAACACGTAGTCTGAAACAGCGTACAAAATGCACTGAGAATATTTAACTACAACTTATGCTTAGTGTGGTCATGGATATTTGTGCAAGAAAGGGAGCTGGGAAGTAGAGCTTACCATGATAAATATGCCCTATTTGCAAACCTTTATAACTACCCAGTTTCTTCATCTAGAACAAAGCCTGACACAGCAAATATCTGTAGGATGGATTAGAGTGTCCAAAGCAGCAGATGTGAATATTTATTATAGACTCTCCTGCAGCAAGTCTTTGCTGACAGAAGCATTGCATATGGATTGCACTTGCAGCAAGACTCTCCAGGCAATCGCTGGATGACTTCTCCAGGAGCCAAACAAATGCCATTTTGCCTGCAGCCCTGACACCACAACAGCTGGGCAGGGGGTTAATGTCACTTCCAGCTTCTCAAAACCACTAATGAACCCAGTTGTTACAGAGAGGGACAGGCAGGACTAAAGGTTTGGACAGCTGCAGTCCAATTCGAGAAAGTCAGGGCAGGAACAGAGTGACAACTGAGACAAAGTGTGGAACTGAGACAAAGCTTCAGCTCATTCACTCCCTGGGCTGAGGAGGACAGGGGCAGACCCCAACCCTACATTTGTCTGCATGCTTTGCGAGGTGAGTCACATGCCTGAAGCAAACCAGAGCACTCATCCTGTCAGTCCATGCCAGTATTCCGACAGTCCTGGGAAGCGACAAAGCCAAGAGGAAAATAGAGTGTCAGTAAAACTCAGCCTGCTAGGAGGTGCAGTAGTACCCTGCACTGCCTCCATCTCTAGCACCCACTGGGGAAAGCATGGAGGTGCCCTTGGCAGCCCGGGTCAAGAATGATTCATGGCACAGGAATTTTTCCCTCAGTTGGGATGTGTTGCTATCGCTGACCATGAGTACAGCCCCTTGCTGGCTCAGTAGCAGCAGGATGCACAAGCAGATGCATGCGAGGGGGAATGCACAAAATACCAACATCTCATTTCTGTCACCCTTTATGTCAACGCTGATCTACGAGCCCATAACAATTTGCTCATTATAATGTAAATTTACTCCCTCCCTCCTTCCGAAAGGAGACGTTTCATTTTGGGAAGAAGGAACAAATTGTGTTTTATTGCTCTTTCAAATTTTTCTCCAATTAAGAAAGCAAACAAAAATTACTACATAATTGTGATGCAAAGCTGTATTTTAATGAAGGATGCTTACTTGTCACTAACAAAGGCACTTTGATACAACACTGGAGGAAGATAAAAGCCTGAATAGAGGTTGTTCTTCATACCTTTGACCCAACTGCTAGGTGGAGCTGGTCTATGCAAACTCACTGAACTGAGCTAGGATGATTTGCATTGAAATGAATAGATTCTGCTTAGATGATGCAAAGTCTCCAAGACTCTGAACTCTAGATCTCACAGCTTCTAGACCTCCAGCTCACAAGGCTTCCAGAACCTGCTCTGGATCTCTTAGTGCACGTGGCAACGTGGGGACGTAAAGTGAAGCTTTGTTCTGGCTGGCCCCATGCCAACCCTGAGCTCAGCCTTCCTCCTCAACCTGGCAGACAAGGAGTGATGACAAAGCACACTGCCACCACAAAGAGACCCTACAGCAGCAGCTTTTGTACTAATCACAGCTGATTTGCTGTTGCCCATTGCTAGAACACAACTACTGATTCTTCTGATGTACCCCTATTATATCCTTAGAATAACATAAGCTCTGACCATCTGGACACTTGCTTCAAAAAGGATGCAGTGAGTTGGAAAAGGTAAAGAAAAGTAGCAAAGCCAATTAAAGGTACAAACAACTTCTGTGCAAGGAATCCTTATGAGGGATGGCAGCTTAGTGAGAGAAAAACTCTGGGCATTAAAATGTACTTGGCTGATGGTGCTTACTCCACCTGTAAACCTCAGTCTTCAGTCCTTCCTTGGGGATCCACAGAGAAATGTGGAGCCAAGGCAGACCTAGATTACTCCCCAGGGGTAACACAGGCTTTCCATGAAAATGGTCCTCTGAGTCCCACCCCACCTGGGAGCTGTGGGGCACCCAGAATGTGAAACCTCTGGACAGTCACCTTTCTGCTTGGAGCAGACTGTATTTACTCTGGAGGATCACTGCACTTTCAGCTCCCTTTTCCTTCAGCACTGGAGTTAAGTACTGCTGTAGGTTTCCAGTCCCAGTGTCCTACAGAGAAAAGTTCTGTTCTTGTCTCTGGACTGGCAATGCTCTTCGTTTTAGGCATTGATTAATGACAAGTGCAGTGCTGTTGCTTGGGTTGGAAATACATTAGTACTTAAAACAATAAAAGTCATCCATGCCCTTCTAGAGAGCTATTCCTGCTACTAAAACTGTATCTCTACATTGTTTTGAGACCAGAGCTGAACCCTAAAATCATTTAGTACCTCAGAGATAGTAATATTTTATTAATTTTGGTTTTTTACTTTTAGGATACATACCCCACTCTGAAGAAGGGAGTAGTTAAAATTAATTATTTTGTATGAAAATCTGTTCTTGTAAATTTTCCAAATGTACATAAAGTGCTTGATAAAGGCTGTAGCCATAAAGTGCCAAAAGCAGGAATCTGGCAAAAATCCCACCAGATTTACTGGAATGTCCATACTGACCTAAACAAGCAAACTTAAAGCAAAGTTATTGCCTCCAGTGAGGCTCAATTGTGCTAGATATAAGTAGCTAACCTGCTTTTTCTCTTCTGCAAGGAACTTTGCATATCTATGCAAAGGAATCCTAAGCCAAAGCCCCTCCTGTGAATACAGTATGAAATCCATCTCCTAATTTGAACTGGTGGATAAATTTAAAATAGTGCAGGCGTGTTGAAGCAATCTAATTTGTTACTGCATTTCTTCAGAAGATAGAACTAGACAAGATTAATTTGCTGAGTTGATGGCTCCGAATTACTTGGGGTAAGAAGAACAAAACCTGTACTTGTCAAAAGACAGTTTGACAATTTATATTTCACAAGAGCATAACAGGAATCACAGCCATGATTACTGTCTTCTTTGTACAATGGATTTTGAGTGAAACCTTGCCAGGACCACGCTACATACTGTTTTACATGTCCAAACAGCTGGAAACTGTGACAGGTTTGGAGCAAACCAGCACCACTTCTCACTGGTGAGCCCTTTTATATGCCCATTAAAGCATTATCTTTTCTTTGGGAAAATTAATTTACTAATTCTGTAACATTCCATTGTCAACTACTCTGAAAAGTTCTGTTTTAGCCCACCGGTACTTCATGTTTCTGGAGCAGTCTAGCAGTTTCAATGGTAATAAAATAGTGTTGAAACAAAAGTCACAAACTCCACAGTTCCCCAAGCACATCAGGCTAAGATATCCCTCCTGGTAACTGGCACTGTTTGCTTGCTCCCAGTAACATTTTCCATAGACTCAGCAGCTCAGGGGAACTCTTCTGCTCAAACATGGGGCAGAACAAGGACAGAGACAGATCAAAACTTCTCCTCTCTGCTCCAGCAGCTCCTCCTCTCAGAGACAAGAATAGTGGAGGAACAGGATTTGGGCAGTTGTTTTTAGTAAAAGTACAGCAGTTACTTTAGACTTCCTTGCAAATAATTCTGATGTGATAGCTTCCCCAATTTAAAAATTACTTGCACTGCCTAAGTGTAAGCAAAGCATCCACCTTCAAAGACAAATCCAGCTGTTTGTGGGTTTAAACTGAAAAGAAAAAATCTTGAGTAGATTGAAGAAATTCTGTTTATCATAACTGCATACAGAAGCCTGAGACCATTCCTGATGGCAGAGATGAAATAACATATCAAAGAAAGAAAGCAAGAAAAGCTTTGATCAATAGGGAAATGGTTTTTATACACATCAGAACCAATTTAAAGAATTCTCTAGGATCAATTTAGATAGACAGAAATGCTTCTCAGCATTTATTACCTGTGGAGGGAATATTGATCCCATCCATTGATTTCTCCTATGCATGTAGAGCAGCATCTGTTTTTTTTGTGTGGGTTTTTTTCCAAAGAAAGATGACCCAAAGTGGAAGGCATCAAGAAACTACTTATATTTTAAGAACTTACATTAATGGTTAAACCAATTGTCATTACTCAGAACTTCTAAACTCTGTTCAAGAATAGTCAGAATTTATTTTAGCTTAATTTTGGCACATGATTGTTAGTCAATGGAATATATTTTAAAGTAAGTGGGGGTTTTTGAACCTTACTTACCAAAGGCTACCAACCCCTTACATAACACATTTCATCAAACGTATTTTCTTTCCCTTTTCAAAGGGAATGTCTCTTCGTGGTAATGTTGCAAATTGCACAGCCCTAATGGATTACACTCCCTCTGAATTAAGGTTCTCTGTCATTATTGGAGCTGCAACCATTTGCATCATCATCAGGATCCCTCAGCCAGGAGTCTCCCGGGAACTGGGCACCTCTCAGGTGAGGTGTGAAAGGTAAAAATACCCAATCCCTCCCTTTAGTAATCTGGCTACCAGTTCATGTGCTTGCCTACTTGAACGTAAATGGAATATTTACAAGGGCTGCAAACTACAGTTGCAGTGGCTGTAGATAAAATTCTTCATTACTGTCACACTAAGCAGAGTGTTATTTACCAGGCAGCTGATTTCAATATACAATAGATAGTGGACAATTTTGTTTGTTCTATAAAGAGCTTTCAACAAATATAACAACTATTTCTTATATATTTCTTATGTTTTGCTAAGGAATGCACTTTTTAGACATCATTATAAGCCCTCCATTCTCAAATGTGAGTAAAACCTCCTACATAGTCTTGTAGAAGTAATGATTACCCCCTGCTCCCTTTGTCTTCACACTCTATTTAGATCTTTCAAGGGACAAGGCATAGAAGAATAATCTTAAGCAGTTTGTAATTCACTTGCAGCAATTCACTAAATATTCTTAGTAATGGAGACCAAAAGGCAAGCTGGGAAAGAGAGAAAGATGTCGAAGAATCTGCTGATACAGGTGTTTAATATACTGGTACCAAAATAAAATCCTTTGGTCATTCTCTCTAGTGACTTTTTTCTTTCTCCTTTCTCAGAAGTATTTAAATAGACATATAGATTTGGCAAAGCATGTTAGGGAAAATTAGCTCATCTCAGAGTGCACTTAAGCTCGTGACTCACCATGTGCATGTGAAGTCATTCAAGTCAGTGCAATCGTGCTCAAATAGGGCAGGATCAGGCACCACAGAGTCATTCCTGCAACAAGGACTTATAGAACAAGGCCTTGGAATGAGGAAACTACTTGTTTGGCTTTCAGCAGGACAGCCAGGCCTGCTAAGCAGAAAGGCAGCTTTTTAGGCTCAGTCTGGCCATGTGGTGCACGTGTCCTGGACCCAAGAATCATAAAAAGGTAGTAACAGGAAAGTCAGTGCTGAGAAGTTTCTCAGACAAATTATTCAGCAGACATTTACAAAGGAAAAGCGATTCCCCTGGAACACAGAAAAGCCTCAAATTATCCAAGCAGTGTGTTAGCAGAAATTCAATGCACATCTTTAAAAATCTGCATGTAGAGATTTGGCCTGGCTGATAAATGAGTGTGGAGACGGATGTGGCCTGATGCATTTCCCTCTAAAGAATAAAGATGTGGAGTAATGTTTGGTTGATGGAACTGTGGAACTGTGACCTATCTGAAGGGGCATTATTCCTGGAGCTTAAACAGATTTCTGAACTCAACAAATCTTCTTCAAGAAATAGCCAGAAAGTTACTCAGAGTAAAGAAAGCATTTATCTGATAGAAGAAAATCCTCTATATAAAAGAACTTAAAGCCTTTTTATAGGGATTTCTAGACCCAGACCATTACTGTAAAGCTCCCTTTCAGCTGGACTTGAGCTTGTTTGTAATACATTTTAGTTGGCCTTCTTGGTGTAATTTTGGATTTTTAAAGTAGTTTAAAAATAAAGCAAAAAGTATTAAAGCAGAAACTTTTTAAGCAGAGTCTTCAAGATGTCAAAACCTTTCTGGATGTGTTAATGAGGCATGTTGAATATATTAAAAATAATATATTGAGAATAAAAGGAAAACACCTTCTTGGGTTTTTGAAATGAAAATGTCACAGCAGAGTATTTTAATGCATACAATAGGAAGGCACTTGTCTAGCTTTCAGTGTTACCTAGAATACCTGTATGTGGGCACGTGTAAGTCTGTGCTTCCAAGGGAATCTACCTTGAGGGAAAAAAAAAAAGATGAAGAAGGACCAAGCCATCCTGGCAAAAATCCTTTCATTGCCCACCAAGCTATTCTGAAATCCCAAATCCCAAAAGTCAGCATTTGGTTTTGCAGTCACCACTGAAGGGGAGGTGTTGAGTGACACTGCATTCACAGGGAGCTGCCAGGAAGCCCAGCAGGGCAGTAACAGGTTGGCTGAGAAACTCCTGAGAAAGTGTCAGTACTACTGGTGCTGCTGCAGTTGTGCTTGTGCTGCCCAGGGCAACAACATGACAAAAATGTCACATTTTAAGAAAGCAACAGAGGAAAAAAGGAAAGATCAGTATCATCTAATGGTATTCAAAAAGGAATAAATCACCATAAGATTATCTGCAGGAGTTGCCAAGCTGAACCTCTGCTTGCAAAGAAACTTTCTGAAACACTTTTGTGTGGTGGCAAACGCTCCAGAGCATGGTTGTGGTTCACAGTTAGATCTTGTTCTGAAGAGCAAGCTTTTGTCTTCTGATAAACTTATATATTGGAAGCAGCATGCCAAGTAATGTACTGCAAGTAGCACTATCTCCAAAACACATTAGCTGTTTTCTTGGTTTTTCAAGAGTTGCACTTACATTAACTAAAAACTTTCATTAAGAAAAATAATACTTGCTGTTGGGTTAACTGAGAAAAATGAAGTCACAGCAAAATTTCTGTCACTGAAAATTGAAAGTTATTCTAGTTTCTGCTACAAGTCAGGTCCCTGAATATAGATTTGGGTGCAAAACTATGCTTTCCTCTGAACTTCTTACTTGGCTACAGCAGTATGTGTTTTAGGCATTGGTATGTCTCACTTTGAAGAATTCAGTGAAGTTGAGTGTATCTAAAGAGATGAAAAATTCCAGGTCTGCAGGAACATAGCTGTGACTAATGGAAACACCAGTTTAAAAGCATTCAGAGAATAGAAGAGAACCTTTGTATTAATGCTCTGTTCCTTCTCCTTTCCCCACTTTGAGATGCCTGCAGTCATTCAGTGAAAGCCTCCCTGATCCTCCTGCCCGTCTCAAGCGATAAAATGGATATGCTTGTGTTACAAAAGATGAGACTGGGATATGAACACTGATTTATTTTTCCCTTGGACAGCATATGCATCATCCTTTCCATTAACTCTAAGGAAATGACCAGATATGGAATCACTTTTTGACATGGAGTGGCATTCATGTCATCTGACCTTGCCATCATTCAGTGGATTCAGTTCATCCAGGCTCCTTCTGCAGCCAACAGGGAGGAAAACTCCCATTTCCCAGGAGCTCCCCTGCCTCTTTGGGACAGCAGATGCCTGGCTCTATGTGTTGACTCCACAGCTCCTTCTCAGACAGCTCAGGCAAGGTGGCACTAAATCCCACAGAGTTCTAAACAGGCACCTCAAAGACATTTTTAAAGAGAATTCCCTAGCTTGCACTGCTGGTAGATATGTAAACCAGAGCATCTGCAAATGTACCTGGGCCCCTGTATCCACCCAGGGGCTTAAATATCATCTAAAGCCCGACTTACATAGGCAATGACCTTCATTAAACCCAAGTCTTAATCATTTGGTGTAACACTCATGCTGTGGCAACAATCCATAATTTCAGTAGCATTTGATAGCAAAGCAGATCATGTGCATTGTCAACACTTTGTAACCCTATTAACTCTGAGATAATGGACTTGTCTCTGCTATATTTCTAAGCTTATTGGAATGGACTGTAATTAGCACTTCTTTTTTTTAAATACAAATCTCTTGACCCCAGAGGTAGTTCTTACACCACAGCTGATAACTGCTGCAGGTGATCAAAGCCTGAGATGGAGGTGGGACACAAACCTAGAAGCCAAACTTCTGTTTACTTCCAGAGCTTAAGCAAGAATCATAAAAACTACTGCTTCAGAGAAAAAGCACTTTTAAGGGAAGGTAATATTTCTTTTGCTTTGCCTCAAAATATTCTAAGTGTTTTACCTCTGATTATACTCCTTAAGGAGAGGTTCAGTGTCCTTATGAGCCCAGACCAGAGCAGCTCTGGCTAAACATTGTGGATTCCTAATGCTTTTTTGCACTCATCAGTCTTTCCTAGCAAATAAGCAGCAAACACTTATGTTTTGTCCTTAAAGTTAATTTCCTGTTATCATTATTATTTCAAACTTAGAGGATGATCTAATATATGTGGATTCTGGCTTCTGTCAAGCCAAGTCCTTTGTTACAGGACACTCCCAGGACATGGAAGCTCATGCGGGTTGGGTTAAAGCCCTGCTGAGGTGACTGGGAAAGCCAGGCTTGGCCTGTGCAGTGTGTGCCTCCAGCTTAGGCTGAGGATCCCCTCCTGACTGTGCAATGTCCCATCTGTTGTAGCTGTCTGGGCATCTTCTCTGCTGGGTGGAAAGATACAAATTGGATAAAATGTGCTCTGCACATCCCTACTCTCCCTTCACTCCGTGGTTAGCTTGAACAAATTATCTCATTTTTAGGTGGTCAAATACATGGGGCTCAATGCCACCCTTAATCTCAAACTTCAGCTCTCCCAGCTCAAGTTGTTTGTTTTGTTCTGTTTCGTTTTTTTCCGTTTATAAAACTTCCAGGATAAAAAATAATTGGAGATTTTAAATCTTGATCAGTGCAGCCTTCAGATTTTGCCTGCACTACCACAATGTTACAAGTGAAGCAGTGTTGCAGAATGACTTTTATCCTTCTTCCACATTACAACTAAATAGTATTTCAGCATGGTAGCAAAACCAGACAGATGGACGCACAGGAAGACTGAAAACAAAACAAAAATCCCAAAGTAGAGAACTGGGCTTAATAAAATATTCTCCAAGTACAAGCTCCAAGAGTGTCCCTTTAACTTGAACAGGTTCTTGTCAACAGTGGCATCTCTGTTCAGCTGCTCCTTTAACTAAATATTCCTATTAGTGTCATTCCTCAGGTTGTCATATTCACTGCTTTGACAGCACAAACATTGTGCTGTAAAATCTGTCAGAAAGGCCAGCTGATTTCCTACATCTTCTGACACTTGCAGGTCTTTAATATCACAGGCTGTCAGAACACCTGAGAGAAAGGTGGGTGCTTCCCTGTTCAGGGCTGTTACTGTTCCTACCATCACACATACTTTAATCATTAGCCTTATACTACTGTGAAATGCTCACTTTTATGTCCTTGGAGTCCCATGCCAGAAAATGCTGCTGGCATCAATCTATCATGGAGGTTAGATGGCTCACTAACCCATGGAGTTCTATAAGTAAAACAAAGGCTTTATGTTTTACAAAGCTTATATAGTGCTTTCTTAAACTTTCTTCTGTGACTTTGTTTTTTTTTCCAGAGGGGATCTGTAGTAGGTGTAACAATTACTCAGTGACAGGTGTAGGTGAATCTCAGCTGCTTAAAATAAACCCCTCTGTGCCAGGACCCTTTTGTCTTTGGGTGTACTCATGGAGCGGGTGAGCTTGGTGGGCAGTGAATGTTCTGTAATGCAAAACTCCTTTGATTCAATATTAAAATGAAGCTGAGAGAAGAACAAGAGTAAATCAGACCAGAACAGTCACAGGCCTTTAACTGTTTATAGCACACCCTTTTACAGGGATGAGAGAATCTATAATCCTGCTCCTGCTTGGCTGTTGTCCCCCAGTGAACTAAGTGTTCCTGGGCAAATAATAATCCTGGGATAGGCCTTTTGAATCTCTCCTGTTCACTCCACTTGGATACAGAGAAAAATCAATGAAGAGGTGTTAAAAAAGATTTTATAGCCCCCAGATCAATGTGCTGCTGAGCTGTAGCTGTCTCTGCTGCAACAGCCCAGTTGATCACATGGTGTGACACAGTGCCACAGAAGCCACATAGGCGATGGATTTAGGAAACCCCATTCCAAGAACAAAGAATGTGATAAGCAAAGCATGTACTTCCAGGTGGTATGAGTCAGGTAAGCCACTAGGAACAATGGACAAATGTTGTGTAGCTTTAAGTGACTGTATTGATTCTCCAAGAGTTTCTGCTCACAGAGAGGAGAACAAAAATTTAGGCCTTTAGTGCTTTAATTGCTAAAGAACATTTGCGGCAGGAACGTAATAACTTTTTTTTTCATGAATCCACGAACACCCCTTAAGAGCATTACTGGAGAATCAAGAGAGCTGTGGCTGAGGCAGAGATTGGACAAGTTTGGAGGTCAGTTCCAATAAGTGCTTTGGTGCCTGACAGCACAGTTCATTTAATTTCCCTGGGCCTCAGCTCCCCATCTGCAACAGAAACCTGAATCACCACTCTGTTCAGCTCATCTCTTGAGGCTGACTGGGGTGGAAACTCCTACAGCTTGTCCAGCGGAGCCTCTGGGCATTCTTGAAAAAGCCATAAATAATCACAGAATAGGTTGGGTTGGAAAGGACCTTAGAAGCGATGCAGGCAGCAGCAGCAGCAGCTCTTCCTGGCTCTGTGTGCACACAGGCATTGAGTGGACCTTGGGGGATAACACACAGCACCACCCCCTAGAGCTGCCAAATCCCCCTTCTCTGTCCTCAGGGCATGGCCCAAGCTGGGTAGGGAGAGGGGGCTGGCTGCTCCTGCCTGGAATGGATGCTGCTGTCGGGGTAACAAACTGCATCTGTCATCATGGCATTTATGACGCTAATGCTGAAGTGCTGGACAGCATCCAATAAAAACCCATGGTGAGGTAATGGGACGGAGCTGGAGAGTGCTGAAAAGGAATCCCCAGCTAATATAGCTCTGATGGTTCTGAGCATACACAGAATATCTTGTAATACTACAGCTAAGTGATAGTTAAATAAACAACAAAGGTAATTGTAGGGTACTTTGCAGATTTATGGTGCCTTGAAGGCAGCTCCTTGCAGCGCTCTCTGCCAAGGATTTCAGCGGGGTTAACGCTTTTGACTCCTCTGCTTTAAGTGTCTGGAAGATATGAATTGTGTTTCACTCGCTGTCCTGGACTGACTGGGACATTGCTGCTTCTATTCACAGCTAAAAAATAGTTTTAATTCTTTATGGATTATTCATGCCTTGCCTGAGAAGCCAGCATAGGTCAAGTCTGAATGAGTTTGTCTCAGACCTGGCAGACCGGCTGCTCTTTCAAGCCTAAGTCCATGACGCGCAAAGGTTTCCAAAATTAAAATGTCCTACTAGACCCAAGCAGTTTCTGATATATTAGATTAAGATATAAAATCTAACTGTGAACCCCTTGAACTGTGTTCCTTTTCCCTGAACTTGCCATTTGCAATCCTACTGATTGCTTGGAGATGTTAGTTGCTATTTCCTGTGCTCACAAAGCCAATTACACACAAAAATTGTGGTGTAAGGCTGTGAAAGTCCAATCCATCCCCTTCCTAGGACTGCATGAGCATGGGTAGCTTAAATTATTTTCATTTAAATCCAGGTTTCCAAAGCAACACTGTCAAATAGAGGCATCCACCTTTCTCATCTGCTGGATGACTCTGGCTAATACTTAGGCTGTCACAGTCTCCAAAAGAAGGAAGACTGCAATTCTCCTCCACCACCGTATTATCTTTTCTCACTGCTTTTATATTTTGGCAAACTTGCAGTGATAGGAAGTAATTCTAGCTTGCAAGATCTGAGGAGAATTGAATGCAAATCCCAATGCGTAGCTTTCATATCTAAATATATAATTTTCTGCAACCTCCCTTTCTCCTCCTGATTTACCCAAAAAGCAGGTGAATATTTTGCTATTTTCCCTTTCCTTGAAAACACAGGCTGTGCTAATAGCTCTTTTCCTTCTCCAGCAATAATTTTCCTCCTTCTTTTACAGAAACTCAGCACTTACCTGCAGACTTTGTTCACAGTCTAGCCTGGTTCTTCTTTGTCCTCTGCTACACCCATCCAAAACTTTACTCCACACTCCTTATTCTTCACTTCCTCACCTGTGCCTCAGATGATCCCATGGCCATCCATCCATCCATCATTCATCCATCCATCCATCCACCATCCATCCACCATCCATCCACCATCCATCATCCATCCATCCATCCATCCATCCTCCATCATCCATCCATCATCCATCCATCCATCCCTCCATCCATCATTCATCCATCCATCCATCCATCCACCATCCATCCACCATCCATCCACCATCCATCCATCCATCCATCTATCCATCCACCATCCATGCATCCATCCACCATCAATCCTTCCATCCATCATTCATCCATCCATCCATCCATCCATCCATCCCTCCATCCATCCATCAGTCATCCATCCATCCCTCAATCCATCATTCATCCATCCCTCCATCCATCATCCATCCATCCATCCATCCATCATTCATCCATCCACCATCCATCCACCATCCATCCCTCCCTCCATCCCTCCTTCCATTCATCAGGGTAACACATCCTTTCCCCACTTCCAGCTCCACACTAAACCTGCTCTTCTCCTGAGCATTTCCAACTTGTAGCACTGGTTTAAATACTCTTTTTCTGATTTACATATTCTTTTGATGAATTCCAAATAAAATCTTTGTCATCTAGCTTTCTAACCAGTATATCAACACAGCCGGGCTCCTGTAACTCTTGGATTACTAAATCATCTACATGACTATCCTGATGAGACAAAAAATGATGGTACAGAAAATCACTTAGAAATTCTATCTTCCACAAAATTTTAAATGCCTTCTGTATTATTCTTAGTTAGTGAGTTTCTTAATAATACTGTCCTGACATAGCCCTGTGAGGAATTACAGGAATTAACTTGAGCTATTACAATGCACAAGTTTCTTTGTCAGAACACAAGTCTTACTCTCGCAGTGCCACCTGTTTTGGGCCAGCACAGACACCGGCCCTGCCCAAGAAAAGCTTTGGCCCCATGGTGGGACAGGGTTATCAGCCACATCTCACCAAACACACTTCAGCCTTTGTCTTTCTTCTTTATTTATACACAAAGAATTCAAACAGTGAGGTTAGGGCAGAATCCTGGGATCTTATTTTGTGTACAAGGAAAGATGTGGGTTACATTGTGTTCCTCCACATTGGGAGAACTTTAAATATGACTTTGCACTCCTGAGATTCTATCCTTATGGATACAGATCTCTTTCATCTGTATGCTCCAGGTGAATGGGTGATTCCCTAATAATGTTAATGTTTGTTATTAACTTTTGATAACCACCACAATTCAATTAATTTGACATTTCCATTAGACAATTGTGTCTATTCTTTCTTTGCACTGTGAGTCCAGATCTTTGAGTTAAAGCTGCAAATGGATGCAGCTTCAATAAATTTGTTTTAAAACGGGGCTCCCATCTGCTTCTAGGGTTTCTCAAAAGCTGGAAATGCTTGACTGAATTTCTGATGGCAGCAACCACTGAAAGGAAAAACCAGGCTCCACTTCCAACTTCTCTCTGAGTCTCATTATTTATCTGTCTATCTATCTATCTATCTATCTATCTATATGTATCTCTACAGGTTGGATTCAGGCTCAATCTCTGATTTTTTTATGTAACACATTTGCCAGGGAATTGGTCTGGTTTCACAAGAGCTTTAGCAACATAACCAAAGCAACCATGCCAGCTGCATATATGGAATTTCAGCAAGTACTTCTGAACAGAACCTCTTCACCAAATTGTTTTTCTGTAATTGAAAAATGTCTTTCAAATGGAACCACTTAGCATAGCTCTGAACTCTATCCAGGATGGTCATAAACTGCTGCTCACTGGCTAAGGCCCAAGATTTTAACGTCAGATACAAATGCAGTAGCAGATGCCAATACTGCCAATACTGAAATCTGGCCTGATGAGCTCCATTTTAAAGGGTTTATTTCTTTGTTCTCATTTCTGCTTGCAAAATCAAGGACTGCAATGAAAGCAGAGCTCAAATGAAATATTCTTTGGGAAAACTTAGTGTGAAAACTCTCTCCAAACTCTCTCCAAGCCAGGTATGCCTCAGTCTTATCCCAAATAACCCAAATAGCTTGTGATGGAGCCTTCTCCATAATTCTATATTCTTTAGTAGCAATAAGCAGGTCAGGAGCCCGAGTACCAGCTTTGATTATTTTCATCAAAGCATCCCAGATATACATCGTTTCAGCCCTGATGTCTGTAGTGAATCAGCTTTAGCTTCTCACGGCACCCCTTTTGATGGTCTCCATTCCCCAGCTACACTTCTGTCTACAAAAACATTGCACTCCTTTAGGTATTTCATCTTCTCCATTTCCACCTGTTTAGCTTTCAATTTCCCATTTCCTGATTCACCCAGCAGTCTTTACACCCAAAAGTTCTACAACCCAAATATTGATGCTTTCTGCAAAAACACTGAAGACTTGGACGAGATCAATTGAAACCACTGATGTCAAATATAAAGTTTAATGTTCTTCATGCTCTTGGTAATGGCTGTTGAGAGAACAGCCTTTCACAGGACTTTCTGCAAATTGAGACATTTCAGCAGCACAGACACTGCAGTGGATTCACAGATAGAGATGTGTCAGCAATGAGTCAAGAAGATAAGAGAGGGGAAAATGCCTCTTGTATCAAGCTGATTGTTCTTGTTCTATCCCAACACCTCTGTAGGCAGCTGATGTGCCACCACTTTTACTGCCACTCCATCCTCATTCCTGGAGTACAGCTCAGGCTTTCAGAATTACCTGGGGCACCAAACTCTCAGCTTCTGCTGAAGGCTGTTTCCATTTGGCATCCAGCCCTCAATGATATTTCTGGTTAATACCCCTGGTGCACTAAGAACTGCCCCAGTCCCATTCCATGAGCAATGCTTCCTTGGAAAGATGAATCACGGGCCTGTCCTAGACAACAAACAAGCAAACAAACAAACAAAGGACTTTGGTGCCTTGCAGCTGGTAATCAAGTAGGACAGAAATGGAAGTTCCAAAAAGGGATCCAGATTAAGGAAAATCCTAGGTCCTGTATTTCCTGCAGCTGTTCCTGTTCTAGAATGTCTGAGATAATAAGGATGAGAATTCCAACAGACAGATGATCATGAGTAGAAATAATTTGATATTATCTGTTTCTATCCCTAGTGTTGGAGTAGTTTGTTTCTTACAATTTTGGTTTTGCACCCCAATAGATCATGGGAAAATTACTGATTAAATCAGAGGTCTTAAAGATATGAAGTATGTGTAATATCTAGTATGAGAAAATAATTTAACTCTTAGAATCTAGTGATTAACACATAATTCATGTGAATCCTTTTATTGTTAGAAATACAGTTTAATTTAAAGATAATCTTCTAATCCTCTGTATTAAAAAGCAATTATGGCAAGAGTGCATTAACTAAGAACCAGTTGCCAGAGACACAGCAGCTCCAGGACTTGATCAGAACACACTCATGTGGAGGTGACTGAACAACTGGGGAGGGCATCACTTAATCCACTTAATGATTTAATGCAACAGGATTGAGTTTGCTAATTAAATTAGTGAAGTTGTTGGATACTGAACACAGGCTGGCTGATGCATGCCCACCATGGCATCACAGACTCCTCCCTCTGTTTGCAGACACTGGGGGTGAGTGCAGCATTAAAACTGAGAAAGGCTTCCCAGGAACCTTTGAAATGGAATTTAGGAACTGAGATGCAGGAGGAAGAAGTATCTGTGTTCATGCTATCCAGTGCACAACACCACAAAGCTGCTGCATGTGTCTCTGGCCTCTGTGGGGTGCACTGATACATTTAAGGAAAGGTGGAATCCTTAAATGTAAAGTTTTACACAGAAGGGTCGAATCTCTTCTCAATTAAGGAAACCAGGGCAAAAAAAAAACTCAAAAGAGAAGCCCATACAGACTGAACTCCATTGTTTTGGATGCTAAAGAAAGATTCTACTTAAAAATTAAAATCACATTTTCCCTTAGTACCCAAATATCAATAATTCAAATATTTAAGTCAGCGAAAACAGTAGAGTATTGGATCTGCATGAACAGAAGAAGTCAATGGCACATTCAGGATTAGAACTTGAATCTGTTTCTCAGAACAACTCCTTTTGAAATTCTCTTTGTGCTACATGGATCAGTTCCCATCACTCCAGCTGCCTCAATAGGATGTGTAGAGTAAGACTTTAATTCCTCTGAAAGACCCAGGCATATTACAAATTATTAGCGTCCTCCGCTGCCTGTATATGAAATACATATACCTATTTGTCTTCTGCACAATTGTATTTCAATCTTGATTTCTTTGGTAACTTGTACTGTATTTGGATTAATTATTTAGTGAAAATGAACATCATTATGTGTGGCAAAGATGAAAAGCTTACCAATGGAGAAGTAGAATTCCCTTGTTGAGGGAATTATAGTTACTGAGTGTACTATGAATGCACACATGATTAACTGAAGTTCTTCACCTCTGTCTAAGGTAAACCAATGCCCCCTTTCTCCTGGCTTCAAGCTTCAAGCTTTAGGTGGTCAGATTATGGCTGCTGCAGCTTTATATTATTTATTATTATATATTATTATATTATTTATATTATATATTATTAGCTGCATCTTGCTAATCTGCCCCACACAAAGAGAGAAGCTTCCTTGTTTCAAAGTCAGATGTATGTGGAAAGGTGATTCCAGACTGTTTAAAAGTCTGGCTAAGTTTGAAATAAGACAATAATTAAAAGAATTGCAGCCTCAGTAGAGATTTGTTCATGTACAATAATTGTTTCTTAAACTTCAGCTCACTGTGGTTTTATAACAAAGGTAAGCATAGAAACCTGAAGCCATCTCATATTAGCCTGGTTTTAATTGGGCTTGCTCTTTCATTGGTGAAAAAATAAAATACAGGCAACATTAAAAAAATAAACCATGATTAAGTGAATTGAGGCTACATAGGGGTTGAGCAGGAAACAGCAAGAAGAGGGGCAGGACTGCAATGGGAGAAATCCCTTACTGGATGAAACCAGCTATTTTTTTTTTCTTGGTGGATGCCCCACAGCATTGTGGCTATGAACACTTAACATCTGAGATGTAAAAAAATTAAAAAATAAACAGGAAAAAAGAGAAAGAGTAGTTGATGGTGTTTTTAGGAGGAGGAACAACTGACTGGTTCAAAACAACCAGGTGGGAAGTGGAGGGGGAACAGGACAAGCTCTTTGTAAGTGGACCCAAAAGGACCCCAAATTCTTGCTACAATCTCTTTTGCTGTCTGTGACACTCACTGGGTGGGGAGCACAGTTGGAGAAAATAGGAGTGGCATTGCTTCCTTCTGCTGCTGTCCACTGTGTGATCACCCATCCCATCTCTTCCCCTTCTTCCCTCTTTCCTCCTTCTGGCTGCTGTGTGAAAATCACCACCATGGAAGAAGACTTGGAGTGGGCAGCAGCAGAAGAGGAATTATGGAATGTCTGAGCTATGGGGTGGTGTCAGACTGAAATGTTACTGGTTCATGGCTCTTCCAACCAACCACTTGCAGAAGCAGAGGGTGCTCTGCTGACCATGTGCCAGGCAATGTGCCACAGGGAAAGGGAGAAGAAAGATCCAAGTGACAGTCCCTGGAATCACCCATGGGGGACAGAGCACTGGGATTCCTCCAGAGACAATGGATAATTCCCATTGCCTTGCATTTCTGAAGTGGAATGAGAAACTGCATTTCTGCTGATAGGTACTAAGCATTAGAAAAGCAGCTAAGCAGAATTTCCAGAGTTAGGAAAAGCAGCTTCCCAAGTAAGCACAATCATACCCTGAGATGAACTGTGGATGGGTTTGCCATATGTTCTTGCCATCCCTTCACATGTCAGCATTCCTGTTTCCCTCCCGTCCCTTCTGCAATTTTAAGACAAAACAAAGCTAAAGCAATGTTGTGAACAGATCCATCTTCCTTAAAGACATTTTCTCATACTGTTAGTGTGTCACTGAATTTGAGCTGCATTTCACTGCTGAGCTGAACTGTTCAGGCAAATTCTCTGCACCAGCTTTTGCTACTCATATGCTTATGCAGCTTATCTGCTACTCTTTGAAATCCACACATGAATCTTTCCCTGAATTTTTCCCTATGGCTGGATTCCAAAATTTTGACATCAGAGGCAAATACCAAAATCGAGTCCTCCAAGTCAGCTCTCTGTTCCCGCTACTGTTGAGCTCCAGATTTCTGGCCTTAGAACCTGAAGGAGAATAAATATATGGCTCCTATTTGATTTATTTCTATGTTATTAAATTTTGCCTGTGCTTCACCCAGGTACAAGCAACAGTGCGAACTTATTTCATGCCACAATGGATCATGTCATCAAAAGTCATAATTCCCATTGGAAATACTGCAGTTGCTTGCAGGCTTGGGAGCATATGATATTCCTGACTCCAGCTGCTGTGATGGGAATGAAATTCATTGTAAGCTGGTAATTACATCTGGTCCTATCTGTGAAGATATGGGTGCTCAGAGACAAGCATGTCAATACTCTGTGTTTATATTTTTGCAAGATAGGAGAAATTCAATTTTATTCAGCTTTTTCCCAGTGACTTTCTGCAACTATGTATCAGCAGAACTTTTTTACTTTTTATTTTAAAGATAAATTGCTTGGTGCACTATCAAGGATACTTCTAATTTAAGAATAGAACCTATTAGGCTGTCACTCTTGCAGAGACACAGACCTTCAGGAGTCTGAAGAAGCAGTCTTTCTGTGACAGCATAATAAGGATGTCAGGCCCCCTCCCTCCTCCCCCAGTCTTCCTGAACGACACTTCCCCCAGCAGGGAAAATTAATACACTTCAAAAGTTAAAACGTGCCAGAAAATACACATCAGCCATCAGAATGATTTTCTAAAATGAAGCAGTGTGGAAACCACATTCTTAATCAACTTTCATAAACCAGCTCTCTTCCTTTGCTAAAATAAAAAAATAATTAAAAAAAATTTACTTCATAATGCTTTCAGTGTGTAGCATTAGATTTGCTAGTGAAGTGTAGAATAGTTTTCTTCTTATGTTATTAAATTTCAAAGACACACTCCTTAGGGCTTGTCTTAAGTCTGTCATCTGTGCCTGCAAGTAAAGGCTCTTAACAGCTGGACAGCTCCATCCCTCCCCTTGGATGCCACCAGCAAATCCATCCACATGGCAGCCCCTCTCCTCAGTGCAGGCTTTCAGCAGTGCGCCAGGAGTGCTCCCATCTCCTCTCAGCTCAGCTGGCTCCTGTCACCCCTGCCAAGTGTCTGTGTCACTCAGCGAGGAGGGGACACACACACGGGGTCCCTCGGTGCCAGGAGTGCCTCACAAAGGGTGGAAAACAGGAGAAAAGCCAGGGAATTTAACTATGGCAAAATAATCAGAGGAAAGAATGGAGAACAAATAAAAAGAAAAGGGAGATGAATATAAATAAGAGGAAGATGACACAGAATTAAGGAATACGAATCAAGAAAATATTATGTCAACTGGAAAAGCAAACAGGCTGGGAAAAGAAATTCAGCT
This sequence comes from Sialia sialis, assembly GCA_009812075.1. NCBI lineage: Eukaryota > Metazoa > Chordata > Aves > Passeriformes > Turdidae > Sialia > Sialia sialis. The sequence goes on from VRYO01002326.1 coordinate 2,884,406, forward strand.
AACAGGAAACAATATGAAATAAACCCAACAGATTCAACTATCAAATAAGAAGCAAGGTATCATTACTGGTGTTCTCCTCCCTGCCAGACCATTTTGTACCTTTTTATCTAAGGGTATGCAGAGAGCTGTATATGCAATGCTGCCCATCAGTGGGAAACAAGACAAACATGAGTTCAGGGAGAGAAGAATGTGATTTTGTGAAGGTAGGATGCTTCACTTTCTGGTACATCTTACAACCTCAGTAGAAGTTCCGGGTACAGAGCAAGCTGAAAACAGATGTCCTTGACAATGATTCATGGCAATGACAAGAGAACATATGAAAAGCCCTTTGATGTTCATGTCACTGATCTGCCTGTGCTCAGGGAAATAGTAAAACTTTACCTAGCAAACCATTTCCCCCATTAGCATCAGGCATGTGATGGAGAATCAAAAATGAGTTAGGAAATCCATGAGCTATCCCAGAGACCTGAGGTGTATCCAGGACATGCCACAAAAGGGCTGAACCTACGCTGTGAGTCTCATAAGTGAAATAAATACAGTAATTTCACAACTATAAGGCGCGCCCTTTTGACTAAAATTTTGATCAAAACCCAGAAGTGTGCCTTATAATCCAGCATGCCTTATATATGGACAAAGTTCGGAAATTTGCTAACCCGGAAGTGCGAGCTGCGAGAGCCGCGGCAGCCAGAGCCAGGGGCGAGCGGGAATGCTGGGGCCCACGGCACAGGGAGGGCGCCTGGAGCTGCATTTAAAGGCTACGCTGAACCGTGAAAAATGTTTGCAAATTGAGCACCTGCCAGTAAACCCCGTGATAGCACGATTCCATTACTAATTCATTACTTTGTTGCATGCGGATCCTCCCTGCAAAAAAAAAGTGTGCCCTTTATTCCGGTGTGCCTTATATATGGACAAAGTTCGGAAATTTGCTGACAACCCGGAAGTGTGCCTTATAATCCAGTGCGCCTTATAGTTGTGAAATTACTGTAAATGTGAGACTGTCCCAGAGCCACTCCAGCAGAACAAGACAAGTGCAGCATCCTGTGAGCACTTTCAGATCCCTGTGAGTGAAGTAGGGCTGTCACTGAGAGGCGTTTCAGAGGAGCTGATCAGTCCCAGGGAAAACAAACACTGACTCTGCACCGTGCTTGCTGCTGAGGAGCCAACCAGTGCTTGGTAGTTTACAGCACTGCCAGTTTCCTGATTAGCTCCCTCAGAAATAAAGCAAGCAGAGATGACAGATGATGATGTCCCTATCACTGAGCAATAGTTTTTGCTACACAAATCATGCTATTTTCTGTTTAGAGGAGGCAGTGTGGTTATATCATTAAAGGAATTGCTGACAGCTTCTGCTATTAATGGTCCCAAATGTGCCTCCTGCCATCTGTGATGGGCAAACGATAGAGGCAGGCAGTGATTGGCTTCCTGAACTACACTTAATGAAAAAGCAGATTTTTTTTTTCTTTAAGCACAGATCTGTTTCTTAGTGGCCCTTAAAAAAGCTCTTGATTATGAGTCATCTGCTTTGTAAAATGGGGTAATTTCACAGGAAAGAGCCACAAATTAAAGGAACACATCAGTTTGCACTTATGAATATATTTTCATTATAAGCAAGTTTGGTGGGAATTGCCTTTGCTGTCAGGACAGTAAACCAAGGGGGTTCTGAGGCAATGCTGTGTCAGCTTGTGAAGAGGTACATTTTGTTCATTTTGCTATAACTGCAGCTATGGAGGGGCACTGCCGGTGTTAAAGATTGTGATTTATTTTATTTTATTTTATTTTATTTTATTTTATTTTATTTTATTTTATTTTATTTTATTTTATTTTATTTTGCAATTTCATTGCGCTATCTTTTTTTCCTAGAAGGATATGTTAGTCAACCAAGCTGGAGCTACGATGGCAGTCCCAGATTTCTTGCATCAGCTGTTCAAAAATTTCAGAGAATCATCTTGAAAAACAGAGCAAGCTGAAAAATGGCTTGGTTGGTTGGTGGGTTTTTTTAATAAATCAACAGAACCCAACTGATTCAGTGCTTGATGATTTCTCTGAGCATTTCTGCAAGCATGATGGAAAAGAAAAACCCATACAGGACTGAATTTCACCAACTGGTCAAGTGCCAGCAAAGGTGGCTTTGCTGGCAGGCAAATTAGATTTCCAATTTATCTAACATAATGAACACATATTCCCTTTTTATTCTAAACTGAAATTGTAATCTATTTCTGAATAGAAAAATTTCTCAGTCCTCTAATATACAGTCCACTAAATACACAGACCTTATAAAGCTGTATAAGGGCTGTAATGAGGTTCTAGTCATGCTAAAAATTGTGTCTTTATTGAAATCTTCAGGTGCAGCATTGCAAGCTGGATTTGCATCTGCTTTGGCTGTTCTCAGAACAAGCATTAAAGAAACTTGCTCTGGAATAGAAATAGATGAATGTCAAACTTAAATAAAAAGAAAGGGAGTCTTTGAAAGCAAAGATGAAGAAGATTGTCCCTTTTTTCCCACTTCTCAAGGAAACAATGCAAATAGAAATATTTTTCTCTGCTTATGATGGAAGGATAAAAACATCCCTTTAGGGTCAAGTATAGGGCACAAAAGGAAGCTGCTGATGTTGCAGGAAATCCTGCCATCAGTTGCCACAGCCAGCACTCAAAAGACAGACCTTTTCTTAAATTACATTATGCTATTCATTTTTCAAAGAAAAGTTAGAGGGGCAAGACTTGCTATGAAAAAAACTCCAGAAGCTGTAAACAATTGTTGTGCTGATGGACTCTAAGCCAGGAAAGAGCAGAAAACAAGGTGAGTGAGGGCAGGAAAAGCAGCACAGCTGTAAATGCTGCCTGAAACAAGCTCAATCTACACTTCTACCACAGCATTTGCATCCCATGTTGTTTTCACCATGAGTAATTACTGAGAAACAAAAACAACTCATGGCAGGATAAGAACTGTAATAAAGAAATCGGTAAAACCATCAGGTGATGTCTATTAAGACCAGATTTAAGAAGTCATTCTTTTAATTTTAATATCGCTAGCATAAAACATAATTTAGTGCAACAGAGCCTATCTTTTATTTAGGCAGTTACCCTACTGGATTAGTATCATGGGTGAAAAAAAAAAAAAAAAAAAAAAAGGAAAGAAGTTGGGTTGATAATGTTAGTTACTACTGTTTTTATATTGCTTTGTTTTGTTATAATGGTTTGGAATTTTAGGAATTCTAGTGGGGAAAGTTAATAGTTACATTTTACTTTCAGTACTGTGGATACTGTGTGAGATATTAGTGCAGTTATTTTTTGGATTAAGGTGAATTTGTGCGTTTTTTGGATGTTTGGTACAATTGCTCTTATTGTTTGGAGGTATTTTGGCTAGTTTTTGGTTGTTGTGTTTAGTTGTTTAGAAAAGTAAGTAATTGTTTTTTGATATGGGTTTAGATTTTGGATTAGTATTTTTAGGGCAATTTTTTTGTCTTTATGGGAAAATAGGAAGAATGGCTTATTTCTATTTGGTAGTTTTAGAGTTGGGGTTGACATAAGAGTTTTTTAAAGTTGATTGAAGGTTTGTGCGGGGGGTTTTTTTGTTTGTTTATTGAAGGGTTTTGGTTTTAGTTGTAATGTTACATATTTAACATTTCTAGTGCTGTATTAATTTAATAGTGCTCATGCTCAGCCCATCCTGGGAGAGGGGAGGAATCCTTGAGGTGGATCTTTGATTCCAGGATCTAGTTATAAGATCCCAGAAGGGTTTGGGTTGGAGAGGACCTTAAATCGCATCTCATTCTCACTGCCATTGCCAGAGACAGCTCCCCCTGCACCAGGCTTCAAACCCTGGCCAATCTGGCAGCAGATGTCTTGTGTGGTCCCAGAAAGATCCCTGGGCTTGGAATTTCATCCCAGGGACTCAGTGATGAGCAGATGCTATCCCATCCCATGTCCATGTGCAGAGACTCAGCTCTTCTGCCAGCACACTGATCTTCAGCAGGTCACACTGGGGTAATGAAGAGGAGAATCCACTGATCCCTTTTCAGTGTCTGGGCTCTCATCTGGAGCCCCACAGACACGGATCAGAAAGCCAAGGCTTTCCTCCCAAGGGAAAAAAGGCAAAGTGCCTGCTGCACAGCCAGTGCTTTGCCATTAGATCCTCCTTACAGTACCAGAAGTGGAGGAGGAGATAAGAGAAGGGAGACATCAAGTTTTGCATATTCTCCTTCATTTACATTAAGTAACTTTGTATCTGAGCAGAAAGCTGGCTGCAGAATACTTGGGGAAAAATCACTGGAAGGCAGATTTGCTCACAGTTCTCATCTCAGTGTACTTCTGCACACAAAATCCCCATTAACTTGTGCATTTGAAACAGGATTCTACACAAATTTGCCCAGCATCCTCAATGTATTTATTTAGATACCAGATTAAAAAAACAGTCAGTCCTGGTATACTGCTCTGTGAAGAGACCTCAAAAACACAGCCCAATTTCTCTTTTGATATCTGAAATGTTGTGTCCACACTGGGAGAGTGGGAGGTTTGTCTAGGGTTACAATACAGGATGTAATAAAAGGTATCTATTGTATCACCATCTGTTGAGGGTAGGAGCAGTGATCCTTATCTCTGTGGGAGATATTCTGCTAATGGGCCATCCATTGGAACCAGGTGGAGCATTGTTCTTTATCTTTTCACAACCCATCTTTCCTCTAAGAAGTTATCTTCTGCTACCCATTGAGTCCCACTGTGTGGCAGATGAAATTACTTCATCCCATTAAAAACTGCTCCAGCCAGAAAAAAGAGCCCAACATTTCTTACCAAGATAAAACCAGAAATTTTAGAACACTAAAGTAGCCCTTGTTCCACTGGACTCCAGAGGAAAACTGGACTTGTCCACATCACCACTGGACCTCCGGAAAGAAATTGCACCTTCTACAGGAGCACTGCTTCAACTGAACCACATCTGTGACTGCAAAAAAACTGCAGCCACCATTTAATCAAACTGCTACCAACACCCTGACTGATGGGGTGTCAGGTTGGATTCTGACTCTGTCAGGGTTTGAGGTTTGTTTCTTTGTAGTACTGTATTTCTATTTTAATTTCCCTACTAAAAAACTGTTATTCCTAATTCCCATATCTTTTCCTGAAAGCCTCTTAATTTAAAAATTATAATAATTTGGAGAGAAGAATTTTACATTCTCCATTTCAGAAAAAGGTTCCTGCCTTTCTTAGCAAACATCTGCCCTCCAAACTAAGACAAGGTTTCACGGGGAATTTTGAACTATTGGTACTAGATAGATAGAGGGTGGGACTAGATGATGTTTAAGGACCCAAACCATTCTGTGAATCTATGATCCATCCAAATGTTACAGGGAAGAGCTGGGTCAGTGACAGCTGCAGATCAAGGAGGGTGTGCAAGAGCTTTCATTCCCAAGGGATTTATGTCCTGTAGTGCCTTGGCAGCAGCTGCTGGAGTTGCTGACAGGATCTGCTGGGGAGGGATGTGAGTGCCTTTCCCTTCTGCTGGGGCACTGCAGAGACTTGTCAGGGGCTCCAAAACCTTTGCAAGAAGCTGCCAGACAGAAGATTGTTTCTTATTCAAATGGGCACCAGCCCCACCTGGAGACAGAGAGAAAAACCTGGCCAGGGTAAATAATTAAAAAAGCACAATGCTGAGGCTTCAGAGAAAGCAGAAAAAATCTGTGTGCTCACTGGAATGAGAAGTGTGATATTTAAATGACCCAGAAGTTTCTAGGAGCAGGGAAGGCAAGCGTGCTGTTACAGCATTTAAGGGATTTCAGCCCTCGTGCTTCAGGCCATAAGGCAGTGGCACCTGCCTGAGGCTGGCCAGAATCACACTCCCCCCTGCCACATTATCGCTGAATTGTTCATTATAGGGGTTTTAAACCATTTTCTGAAGCATCTGCTCTTGGCTCCTGTCAGAGGCAAGGCACCTTTGCAGCTCCAGATGAACCATTGCTCTGATGCGTTATGACAATTCCTCTGTTCCCACAAATGTCTAGATTAAACTCCATTTTCATTTCAGCTAAATGGTTCACTTTACAAAAATAGCTCCTGGAAATACTTGGTGGAAAAAAGAGAGGAAAGTAACCTGAATATCTTGCCACAATGATAATTAAAATATAACATCAAGGGCTTTGCCTGGAAATTATTTTAATTGGAATTGTATTATATTGTGCAGTGTAATGGCAGGCCATAGGTATTCCCAGCCAATTGACAAGCATCACACCGGATGCAGGAGATTAGTTTGATGCCTGTTTAGTTACTCTGTGACAAACCCTCTGAAAGGTGAACCAGGATTGCAGCAGGCCTTGAAAGTAAAGAAAACTATCTAGAAAGCTGGGACAAATTTAGCAAGGCTGACAGTGCCAAAAGAGTTCCTTGCAAGAACAATGAAAAATTATCCCTGGGGTTTAAGCTAAAAAAGGGCACCGAATGATTTCGGAAAAAGTGGAAACTCTTTTGATTTTAAATCCTTGTAAAGCAAAGTCAAGTTAAAGCTGTCACTGTAATCTGAATGGAAGTTTCATTTCAAATCCCTCACAGCCTATAATGTTCTGATTTTAAAGGTTAAACAAGCAGCAGAAGCACAACTTTATTAACCCTTGTCTTCCCCTCTCCTAAACCAACCAAACAAAAACCAGCTAAACTAGCTGGAGGCAAAATTAACTTTGTAGCTGACAGCTGGTGGAGACACTGATGGAGGAGAAGTAAGAGCAAGAAAACAGGAGCTCTACCAAAATGAAAAATTATGTCTTAGAAGATTTTGTTCATCTTAAACTCCTGGCATCAGCTGCTTCATAAAGGAGAGAGAGGGAGAAGGAAAAGTTCTCCTTGGAGCACTTTAGACACAAACACAAGGAAAATGCCTTGTTCCTCTTTGCCAGTCTGATCTGTCAATGAACAATTCCCAGTCCCAATCAATCTCCTCCTTCCACTTTATAAAAATACTTTGTTTTACAACAGGCTAGCCAAGATCATTTACAGCTCTCCTGAGTACTTTTTTCCCCCCTGCAAAACCTAGGAGATACATCTCTCTTCCCTCCAAAAGAGGGAGGACTTATGCCAATTAAATTGATTTCCCTTTAGGACGGGGGAATGTTCTTCTCTACTAGTGTTTTCATTATACTATTACAAGCTCTCCTCTTCTACACAAAGCAAGAAACACAAATGACAATTACCAGGCAGCAGGGATACAGGTCCACAGTCTTGGAAAGACACACAGGACATACAAAGAGGGAGAAGAAAGTATCTCATTATAAGTAAGGGTAGAAAAATAACCGGTATTTTAAAGTTTTTATGGGCTGCCAGCAAAGGAATGGCTTCCAAGAAGCTATCCATAAGTGAAAAGTTAAGCATCACCACATCAAGATAGACCTGTTATAGCTCTGGGTTTGTGATTTACTTTCCTGACAGCTGCCACTCTCTCTTTTATCAAGGCAGCCTCTCTCTTGATTTGCATCTCTAAATCTGTGTCAC
>VRYO01002326.1:2892875-2929275 GCA_009812075.1 Sialia sialis
TTCTTAACAGACACCTGTCTATAAACTAGGACAAAGGCAAATTGACTTGCTCTGGTCCAAATCTTTCCCCCCAGATGCTGTCCCTAAAGAATGCATCAGGAATCACTGCATAAAGAGGAATGGCCTCTGCAAGATAACCTGAGTTATGGATAAGGAAATGCTGGGTGGTTCTGCATGACCCGGTTTGCTCCAGCTGCTTATCTAAAGCTCTGAGCACCTTCAGCATCCCAGTCTAAATAACCAGAAACCACAGCCACAACAGAAGGGCCAAGAGCACAGAAACACTTCCCAGAAAACTACAACACCCTTCATTCCTGCAGAGAACTCAGAAATGTGCTAACATTGGCAAATCAAATCCTAAGGAATGAAACTGTTGATACATGATGTCTCAGGAAGGTTTCAGGTTCAAAACTAAACTTTTGAGTGGATTTGTTTTGGGACAGCAAACAGTGATCCATGGGAGAGTGTCTGCACCGTTGTTGCAGACATCCAGCAAGAGGCAGAAGACAGAACATCACCTTGGCAAAGCGGATCATCGGTATTTTAAGCTCCACTAAGAATATGTTGGAAATCTCACCACATAATATATCTATAGTTAGGCTCCATGTTTGCCACTGAGGAAGGACAGCTACAGCACTGAGGGTTTCTGTGTCTGCAACCATTTGTAATTAGGGAGTTTTTGTACAGAACAGAGATTTTCTGGATTTTGTGACCAAACTGACCAGAACAGCAGTGGGGGTAAGAGAAGGGAGTACTACTTCCACAAAGTGATAAGGAGGAAAAGTGGTGCCATAACCTGACCTAAAGGAGAAATCCAATGGCCCTGGAGGTGAGAAAGAAGCTTCAGGATGTGCCAGGAGGCCTGAAGCCAACTGCTCTGGGAGTAAGGTGCCCTTGCATCTGTCCAACACACTCCCCTCATGTGAATCTGCTCCAAAATATTCTCTAGCTGAAATAACTTATCTGTCACTGAGGACACTCCTACTGCTGAAAAAACCATTAGAAATGCAAAGCCAACAGTGAAATGGAAAAAAAGGGTTATTTACATCACAATAAGCAATTCCACTTAATTTGAAATTTTCTGTCTGCATTTTGTCTTATGTCCTGGAATTAGAGCTGTTAAATTAGGTTAGAATCCTGCCCATTGACTGCAGAACTACTCATAATTTAATCTCCCTAATAACATTAAGAGTGCAGTAGGATCCTTCCAAACTAAGGGCAGGATGATCTATTAGCATTTCAAGTGTGTTTTCATGCAGGGTGACTGATAATAATACAAACAAATTCTATAAAATATGCTTAGTTTCAATATATTATTTACTGAAACCTGAAAATAGGAACCACTACTTCACCAAAGGTACAGTTTAGGCTTTTTAGGAGACTTCTGCATCATTTATTAGAGATGAAATTAAAAATATTATATAAGGAAATAGAAACTCTTGGGAACATACTCTTCTGAAATAGGATACAATTCTTCACAAGGATGTCTGAAGTGCCTTGTTTTTGGTGCACTATTTGTAAAGCTCTTGCATAAGTCACAAAAATAGAACTTTTTCTGCCTTTTAAGATGTTTCTATGCCAGACTAACCCCACAGGTGAAGCCATGCGCATTTAAAAGGCAGCGGTGTGTCAGAATGAGTGTGTACAAGAAAATAGTAAAGAACAGACAAAATGAGTCAGGAGTTAGTATGAGATATAGGCAGAAGTTTTTAAATTAGTTGCTTCCAGGAGTTATGGCCCATCAAAAAAAAAAAAAAAAGCAGAAGAGTTAGATTAGTTAGATACAGTTAGATTTGGGATGATGACTAAAAGACAAGTTCTACTTTTCATGTGATTTCAAACATTCATATTTAAAGTACATGAAAAAATCTGTCCAGAAAACAAAATCCTCGACTCCAATGGAAATTACATATGGAAATTACATATGTGAAAATATATTTTTCCATGAATGAGTCCAAAAATGTTTGAAACAATAAATCATCTCCCCTTTTCATCTATTTCCACCTCATTTTAATGTCTCAGTTATCTTAGCAATAGCAGGCTTTTTCTAACCCCCCCTTTCTAGCCAGTTTTTCTAAGCCAGGATTGATGAATTTATGAATTTTTTTCTGGCTCTGCTGGCAGCCCTCAAGCCCCACCGAGGGCAGAAGGGGATGAGAAGCAGTCAGGAGTAATAGCCCTTCTCCTACGACCTCCAGTTTTCCTGACAGACGAAACACCTCTCAGACTTGTAAGATAAAGGTCTGGGATGATTTTTGAGGCCACAAAGACTCTGAAAGTCATTTTTATATCCTTTATAATGGTATAAAAAAGGGACAGTAGCAATACTAGTGCTATAAAATGACTTTGTGAAGAATTTCCCCTGATCTTCACACTCCAGACTCTCTGTCACAAGCACAAGTCTAATGTTTTCATTCATCATCTCAGCCTAGATAAAAATGATCCATTTTTTGAGGAGCTTATTGTCTTTGGATTACTTCTTCTAAACACAGAGCCTTATCTATTCAAGGTGGATGCTTGGCTCAACCATGACCTTGTCAATCTCATTAAGTCTTGAATGAATTTTCTCAAATTTTCTTATCAATCAAGGTAATTGCTTCTTGCAGGAAATCCAATCTTCTGTTAACCACATCATTACCTGGTGATCGAAGTCCTCAAACTCTGTGTAAGCTGGAATCACTCAAATTACCCAAGAGAACAGAGAAGCCTAAATTCATAAAAATCCCCACAGGTCATTTTCATTTCAGCAACTATTCCACAGTTTGTCAAGTACTTTGAAATATTCCTAAGAATTAAAAATACTTTCACATCACAGTTTTACATCAGGCTTTGGAGTCATAAAAGATGACACGATCCTTGCAAAGGCTGTGTAAGAAGAGAAAGGAAAAGAAGGAATTTTAAAAAACCTCTAGGGAAAAGGGGATTTTTAGCAGGGATCTGAAGACTGCAGTAGATAAAAGCTTAAGAATATAAGAAAAGTGACACAGAAAGGGCAAAAGGTCCTTTCAACCTAAAGCCTCCCTGCCTGGGAGAGAGTGTGAGAACAGGAATGCAGTGATCCCTCAGAGCAGCTCCCTGACCATCAGCAGCTTTCCTGAGCCAGGGCAGCCCTGTTACATCCAACAGCCCACACTGGATTTTTCTGCTGTGATTCCACCCAGCTGATTTGAACTTACAGAAGCTTTTAGCACATGTAGTATCTCCCTCTATTTTAGAGTGGCTTGGATGCCATGCCAATTCAGACCACAGATAACTTCGAAATACAGGAATGTCATTAAGAAGAAAGGTCTGGGGAGGGCTGGAAGCAAGTAAAGAAACTTGCTCTTCTGTTGATACAGATCATAGCCAGATTTACCAAGAGATGTCCTACTTTCAGAAAGACTGCCTGAGTTTTTCTCCTACCAACACAACAGCAAGTGCTGGGGACACTGGTGCTGTGTGCTAAATAAATGAGTGCCTCCAGTACCAATTAATATTGTTTTTATTTTTATTTACTCTGAAATTTACTTTTTCAAGCTCTGATCTTTATTTTCAGTATTTGAGAACAGAATATATTAATATAGAGATTCGTCTTATCTTCTCTCTTAAGCAGGCATCCTTGTCCTGTTAAGTTGGTGGGGATGCCATCATTGCCTTCAGTGTGGCCAAGGTTCAGACAACAAAACAAAATCAGTAAATTCCTCCTCATGTACAAATCAGGATTGAGCACACAAACAAATGTATGCTTTAAGTAAATCCCATAACTGAGTAACTTCATGAATACATGGACTTTCTACAAAGTAATGTAAGAAAGTATGCAATCCAGCCAGCTTCCTGAATGCCTCTCAGTTTACCCAGTAAACAGTGACACAAATGCTGATTCGTGGGGGCACTGATGCTCTCTATGGAAAAACAATTCACACTCATTCATAAAACTGGCTGGGCAATACTGAGTTACAACACAGACACTTCCAGAGGATCTGTGTGCAGCCACCTTCTGGAGCCAGCTTGGTGTCCAGAAGGACCAGGCATTTTACATGCTGACCCAGAGGAATCCACAGCCTGGAGACAATGTGGAATTTCATTGCTTTGGGAGAATTACAACTCGAGTCTTCTGGAAAAGGCTCACTACAGACCTAAGGCAGACCTGGGAGCTAAGTCAGATTTTGGAGCTAAGGCAGACTGCTTGGTGTGAAGTGGGAAGGTATTTTCCCCCTTGCAATGCCATCTGAACTGCACTTGTCCAGTTCCCAGGGCCACTCTATGTCACCAGAGTGATTTTGGCACGCCCAGATCCAGACCCCAGCTCCACTCTGGAAAGCTGCTGCCCTGTGACTGCAGTCCGAGTTGTGGTATTTCCTTCCCTTCCCCCAGCAGTAACCCCAGGCTGTGGCTGAAACAGAAAAAAGGACTTTTCTGAAGGATTCTGTAGACAGATCACTGGGTAGAACAGGAGCTTTGTTACCACCAGAGAATTGCAGCTTTGTGCTGGAGGACGCAGGAACGAGAAAATTACTGTGATTGTACCTTACAGTTCACCTTAGACAAATACAGGGAGCATGAGGGACCCAAGGACACAGCAGGAGACACACCAGTGAGTGACACAAAATCACCAGCCACTTTATTTTCCCTTTCACCTGACCTAAATCTTTCTCTTTTATATGTCTTGCTCTGGTCTCACATAAGGAAAATAAATGCTGGATTTCCGGATAGCTTGCACTTGCACAATGATTATATTTAAGCCTGAGAAAGATTTTGGTCTGAGTGAAAAATGTCAAGACACGTTTTGCATTAAAAATAAGACAAAGGCAACCACAAGGTTTTCAGCTTTTCAGAGGCAGAATTCAGTGCCTGAGGCAGGAAAGGAAGCCTTTCCACTTGCAAACTCCAAGGCAACTCTGCAGAACCTGAGGAGTCCTTACAGGATTCATTTCAATACTATTAACTATGAGGAGCCAATCATTGGCAATAAACTAAACCCAAGATAAGCAGCAGATGGAAAAATCTAAATAAAGGTCCCAAAATGCAAGCAAGAAGCAGCTTCTCTTTTAAGTGAAAGGAAAAGATGACATGGGTGCATAAGTGCCCTCAAGAATGCTGCAGAAATGAGTACACACTGACTTAAAGCTGGCTGTTCAGAGAAAGATTCCAAAATTACTGCTACACAGAAGGCACTCACAAAAGGAGCTTCATCCTTCTGTGTCTCTTGCTGAAATGGGGAGCTGGGCCTCTCCTGAGTCTGGGCTCAGGGCTTTGGATGGCATCCAGCAAAACCCATCTCCCTCCACCAGCCTAAAAAGGGTTTGAAGAGAGCCCATCCTCCTAAACCCAGTTTAGTTTATGGAGTGGAAGCCTCTAAAAGCTCCTTGTGGGGATGCTTAATCCAGTCTGACAGGCATCTCACACGCCTGCACTAATGACAGGATCTCAATAAATTACGTTATTATACAATGAGAGCTTTATTTGATCAGTTTTTATTATCCCAGTCTAAGAGCTGGTATCCCCTCAGGACCTCAATCAATGATCAGGTTCTATTCAAAGTGTATTTTTACATAGCTGAGAGTAGGATCCCAATAAACTGTCACACCATTTCAATGTGCTAAGAACATACTGCTGACATTTTAAATGGGTTTATTAATATCTTAATTTTTTAAAATTGCTATGGCAGTGTGTTTACAGATGCAGAATTCAACCTTTGCTTTATTTATTGATGAGCACTCTTGCTATTTTTGTGTCTCATACTTTTGGATGACAGACAGAAGTCAAGCATTAACAACATTCACTTGAAATTTCCTTTTTCTAATGCCTAATGTTCTTTGTCTGTAGGTATGGAATTACCTGTAAAGCTAATTCCAAAGTAAAACTAATTATAAAATTATTGCTAAATAAATGATTGCTTCTTTGTTGCTCATGCATCATATAATTAATACCATGATGTGATCTAACATATTAAGGAAATAAGAATTTGCCATCAGCAGGCTGAAAGAAATTTGTTTATTAGTTTACTGTGATTCAATTTATGAGAATGTGCTTCAGTGATCTTTGCAAAAGAACTTTAATTGGAAATGAATATCACAATCTATTTACCACACCACTAAACCCAGCCTGCTACAGTTCATTTAAACTACACCTGCTACTTAATTTTGCAGTAAGAGAAAAACTTTGAATTAATACAATAAGGAGCATTTAGAAAGCAGGCCCAGCATGCTGCTGTTGCAAACAGAATGTTTCTTGTGTGCTCTCATGAAATTCTGTGAGGAGCTGTGAGCAGAGTTTACCTCAGCCTGGATTCAGCCCCTCTGCACTTTGATTGCTATAGTCAACATGCAAAATTTTTGCCTGAAAGATATAAAATCCACACTCAGTGTGCACACTCTGAAAAAAAAAAAAAAATCATTCTTGGGACCAGGGATGCTCCTGCCCTAAAGCAAGGGCAAAAAGCCCAAACCAGCCTTTTACATCTTTGTTCTCTGGTGAGTTAAACTGGGGAGAAGCTTCATGTGTTCCCGGAGAGGAGAATCAAGGAAGGAGACAGAGGGTAATACCCTCATAGCCTAATCCCTACATTTAAGCAAGAGCCAGAATAAGGTCTTGCTGGTTTAAGACGACATATAATATATGAAGGTCCTCCTCTTGAAGGTCTGGAGTCACTGGAAACTGTGTCAGTTGGAATCTTTTTGTCTTGGTTTACAATATAGGATGTGATAAAAGGTATCTATTCTATCAACATCTGTTGAGGTTGCAGTGATCTTTATCTCCATGGGAGATATTCTGCTAATGGGCCATCCATTGAAACCAGGTGGGGCAGTGTTCTTTATCTTTTCACAACCCATCCTTCCTCCAAAAAGTTATCTTCTGCTAATGACCCATTGAGTCCCACTGTGGGACTGATAAAATTACTTCATCCTGTTGCAAGTTGCTCCAGCCAGGGGGAAGAGTCCAACATTTCTTACCAGGATAAAAAACAGAGGTTTTGGGACACTAAGGTAGCCCTTTCTCCACTGGACTCCAGAGGGAAACCAGATTTCTCCACATCACCACTGGACTCCGGAGGGAAACTGCACCTTCTACAGGAGCACTGCTCCAACTGAACCACATCTGTCACTGCAAGAGGACTACAGCTACCATTTAATGGGACTGCTACCAATACTCTGCCTGATGGGGTGTCAGGCTGTATTCTGACTTTGTCAGGATTTAGGGTTTGTTTCTTTGTAGTACTGTATTTCTATTTTAATTTCCCTAGTAAAGAACTGTTATTCCTAATTCCCATATGTTTGCCTGAGAGCCCCTTAATTTCAAAATGATAATAATTTGGAGAGAGGGGGTTTACATTCGGCATTTCAAAGAGAGGCTCCTGCTTTTCTTAGCAGACACGTGTCCTTCAAACTAGGACACTTTTCCCAAGGAATACAGCATATGTGCCACCTTTGGTGGGCAAGGGGCCCCTTTTGGGTGTCTTGCCAGGTTCACCTGGTCAAGACAGGTCTGAGCCACAGCAGCCCAGGGCTCAGCTCAGAAAGAACACCCCACCAGGGCCAGCACTGGGAGGTTTTCCCCCCAAATAATCATCACACAAGCAGGCCCCATCTCCCTTTTCCACTTGTCAGTCATTTTTGTGCAGCACTCCTATTTACTCTTGATTTAGTGAAGCTCCTCAACAGTGAGCATGCTAAAAATACATATATATCCTGATGTAATATGTTTATCCTGATTAAAGAACAGGACTGCAATGCAAGTCTCCTCCACAAAGCCTTTTCCAGTTTAACACAAGGACTAATTAATAGGGCTCTTTTAACATGATTACCCTTTGCGTAATACTTTAAGAGATTCTGAAAAATTAATTCTTTCACAGGTTATACACGTATCATTATAATTTTTTATTAAAGATGTTTTGTGGGGTCAGCTTCCGACCCCGCATTTTGGAAAAATGGAAGGCATTAACTACTGCAGAGTTATCATAGATTTATCACATCAAGAAAAGCTGGTATTGCACAGGCTCAGTGGGAGCTTTGCCCTCTGGCTAGTCACACTGCCTCTGACACAATTATTTTCTTCCTCTAGAAACACTGATTTGTCAAAATTGAAACTGCTCTCCCAAATAAAGAGATTTCAGGTGATTTTCCAGACCTGGGAAAATATTGGAAAAAAAATTAGGAATTACTAGAATGTTCCCTCTGATTTCTTTGGGGTGAGAAATCTTAAGGGAAGGTTTGCACAAAACCACTTTCCATTTTGAAATTTAATTTCAGGTCTGTTTCCCAAAATGTGAACTATAAAATCAAAAAGCATAAAGATTGTAAGGAGATACTCTGAAAATATTGAAAAATAAATATTTTCACTGACCACATGATTTTCCCCCCCGATTTCTGCAAATGTATGAAGACTGTCAGATCACCTTTTATCTCAAGTGGGGACATCCTGGAAGTGTCCAAGGCCAGGCTGGATGGGGTTTGGAGCAGCCTGGGACAGTGGGAGGTGTCCCTGCCCATGGCAAGGGTGGAACTGGATGGGCTTTAAGCTCCCTTCCAACCCACCCATTCTGTGCTATTCTTGCAGGAAGGGTAGGATGGTTTCCACTGAGTCTCTCCTCTATCCTCAGGCTTTTCAGAGAGTGCAGGAAACTCAGGAGGGCCAGGATGTGCTGAGGCAGGAGCAGCTCCTACGGAGTTGCGCCGATGCTCCCCCACGCAGGAGATGAAGGAAAGCCCTTTGCCAAGGCCCATTTCTCCCTGACTTTCTGCATGGGCCTGTGAGTTGGACTGTTACATTACTTTTCCTGCTCTTAAATTGTTCCCTGCTGGCTTGTGAAAGTATGATTAATATTCTTCAGGACTCTGTTATTAATTCTTCATTACAGCGTAGTCACACAAAAGGCAAGGGGAATATTATGTCTGGCTTGTTGCACCTCACCAACCATTTCAATAAATATCTTAAAGAACAGAGAGTGTGCAGAGAATGAAGAGTACCAGGCACTGCTTACATTTTGCACTGCAAAATAGATCACCAATCTGTCTGATTTAATAAAAAAATAGTACAGAGCAGAGCTAAATCACAGAACTGCATGTTGAAAGTCGAGTAGTGTGAATGTGCCTTAATATATTCAGCACTGAGATGGATATGTATTATATATGTTATTTATTTTAGCTGCACAAAGGCAAAAAGGTGGCTTTTATATGCTATACTGTTCTAATAAATATGGTGGTTCCAAAACTAAATTATGAACGGCATTAAAAACGAAGTGCAACCCAAACATGCAACCTGTACATAAAGAATATCCTATGGGGAGGGAAAGAGCTGTGAGAATTCACCAGTGAATAAATACAGCACAGCATAATTACAGGCTCCTGTGTTTTTCAGCCAGGGTACAATCATACAGTTTACTCCAAAGTCTTCTAATAGCCTCTGGGTACATAGTGCATTTAGGAGAAAGCTTTCCATTGTGAGCTCACTCCCCTCCCTACCTGGCCCTCCACACTCTTTAAATGTACTTTTGGGAAAAAAAATCTGCACTTGAAAGGGGATAGAGCAGTTTCTGGGAGAAATAATTGGCTTTTTTTAAGTTCTAATTTTGATCATTCTCCCATTCTCAGATCCTCCCCAAGTCCGAGTTCCACTGATGCTCATAGCTATTACTCACTTGACTCTGACTGACCTTGGGCCACATATGATTTTGCAAAATTTATTTATTTAGTATCCTTCCCTGGCTATTAAAAAGATGAACATATTAATAATTAATTTATTCTAAACTGCCACCCTACTATGTTTAGTTAAGGCAGTCGAGCATATCAGTCACTTTAAAGAGACTATACTACCATGGTAATCCAGTATGTGTGATCACACATTTTTAGTGCCATGTGTGCCCCCTTTCCCCCATTTTTCTATCTCCTGGCAATATGGGGAAGAGGAAGAATACAAAGGACCAATTCTGCCAAGTTCTAATTGTTATTTCTGACTTTTAGGGGGAGTAATTCTGAAGTAAAGTGACATTCTGAGTGCAGCTCCATCTGTTAGTGCCAATTAATTAGGCTTTCAGCTATTCTAGCATCAAGCCCAATGAGAGCTGGTCCTGTTAATATTTTCACTGCAGGTCACAGATACTCACAAAAACACTGTCAGTTTTGGGAGATACAGAAACATTTATATGCAGTACTCTTGACTCTTTATTTTGAGACTTCTACGACACAGGAAAAAATCGTATTGGAAATCCAGTCAGAAAGATCTTTTATAGAGATTATTGACTTTAAAAGGACCCAAACAGAGTATCTTAAATCCATTTGTCATTGATACAAATGGATTTACCTTTTTCTTGCTTTGATCAATGGGAATTTGGTAGTTTGTGAGGGAGTTAAGCTTTCCAAAGCTTTCCAAAGGGAAAAAAAAAAAATAAAAAAGCTGCTACAGGTTGTGTTTGTGGAAGCAACTGGCAAGAATGATAAAATGTGACTGATTTCCTAAAGCATGAAATCAAAGCTTGCTTTGTTCAGAGCATTAGCACATTTTCTTTTGACTGTGTATTTATTACAGAAGGTGCACTCTAAAAAAGGAGAGATAGAATAAAGCCATTGGGATTGAGATCATGGGGATATTGAATCAAACCCAGGTTCACCCAGTTAACCACTAACAGAGGTTTGTATTAAGATACATTCTAAAGCAGACCTGGGATCCCAAAATAAACTGCCTAGATAAGAATCTGAATGAGCTCAAGAATACTGTGATTTCAGGAGTGCAGGCAGAGGGGCTAATTCCAAGTGCAGGCTTGGCCACGGATAAAGCCAGTTTGCTGCCCTGACAGAAGTGACTTACAGAGGACACACATTCTAATGAGAAGTCTGCAGATGAACACTCCTGAGTAGACAATGAGACAAGAGCTTGCTCTCCAAACCCCACTCTGTCTCTCAGCCCCTCTCCCTGCCTGTGCCTTGGCACTCCTAAGAGCTCTCAAGCACTCCTTTCTGTTAAGTGCTTGCTGTCTTGATTCCCTCCTGCTCATCCTTTCAGCTCCTCTTTGTTCCCTCAGCAGCACATTAAACATTATTTTCACCACGTGCAGCCTCTGCCATCCCTGCCGTGGCAGCCTGGCAGCTCCAAGTGCTGCTTTGGAGCATCATTGCTGTTTTTATGGATGCACAATTCCCAGTGCCCAGGGAGATAGCAAGGCCAGGCTGAACTAGCACAAGGAGAAAGTCCTTACAGAAAGAACAAGACCCCCTGATTTTTCCCCCAGGCCTGGAAATCATATCTTTGCCATGGAAGGTAAAAGTTCAGGATTAAACTGTGCAAATATGAAAGATGGCCATGGACCATCCATAACACACAAGTATTTATATTGTATGTAATCTTAAACAAGCCTTCAATCTTCAAGAGCACATGTGAGTACTCCTCCACTCCCACATCTCAAAGGTGAGGTACATCTCACCCCACGTGACCTACCTACAGGTTATACTTGGGTTTTTTCAAAAACAATTTTGGGATGAGATGAATCATTATTCAGAAAATAGCTCTTTACCTCTCCAGAGACCTCATGGGGAGAAACTTCCAGATGATTAGAGTCAGCTGAGATGAAATCTTTCACAGAGAGATGAACAAATTGTACGAAGCAGAAAGATTTAATGAAATATTTTGCTTGATTCTCAGCTGAAACATTAATTGGCTATTTTTTGCAAACTATTGAATTGTTTAAAAGTAGTTAAACAATAGAATGAAGTTAGAGAAGCAACTTCTAGTTTGGAAAAGTCAGACATAAGTTGGAACTGCCTCTTAACATAAAGACACACCTTTAATACTATTTTTTCTTACAAGATGCATGATTCACAGGAAAAATTTCTTTTGTAAGCAATAACCAGTGCAGTCTTAAATGACTGATCTTCATACCACAAAATAATCTCTTCGTATTCAATGTAACAGCCAAAGCTGGCAGAGAAAAATACTTAGGAAATGTAGTTACAGCTGACATGAAAATATAAAAGAAATCCAACAATATGAAATAAGCAATAGAGCTTTGATAAGGGAGTGTGGCAAACACAATTCAGAAATATTCATTCATCAGATAGGTCTGGAGAAGTCTGCAGTGACATTCTGAATTTGGATTAACTGCACAGCTTTTGATCTGTCTCTTGCTACTTCACCCAGGACATGTTCCAGAGAAGGTTTTCATAGAACTCAAATGAGCACACAGGATAGAGAAAGAGTAAGAAAATGCTGTTTCAAAAATTAAATGTGAACAGATAGGCAGACTCTATGAAAGTTTGGATTCATATTGCATATCCTGGGTCTGAAAAGATGTGACTTAGAGATTCAAAGCAACTCCAGTTACAGCTGCAATATGCTGCATTTGTTACTTTACTCATACTGAGTTAACAATCTTTACAGAAAGGTCCCTCTTAAATCAATGAGTCTCCTCTTGAGGTGACATCACACCCAGTGTTCCTCCTGAGGGATACAAACACATCAGAGATGTGTGTCTGCAGTGCACAATGAGGAGCACCTAAATATCCTAATATTGACTCTTGGTTAGGTGACAGATGCAGATGACAGATGCATGACAATGACAGATTCCCAGAACGTGCCAAAGTGGAATTAGCATTCTCATGAAATCAAAGTAGCTAAAAGAGAAAACATTTTTTGCTAGGATTAAACCTTAATATGCCTTGACATCTTAAAGATTTAGTGCACATTTATTGTAATCAAACTCCCCACACAAGTAGAGATAAGTTTTGGAGGAGGGAAGAGCCTCCAGAAACACTTCACCTTTTGGAGTATGAGAACACTACTGCAGAGTAGTGAACTCTGAACTCATTCATTAGAATTCCCCACTCAGGAACTCCTTGGAAAGGATCAGCTCTTGTCCTTGTTTTTTGGGGGACAACCTGAAAAACCAAAGAAATTCTCTGTAGAATGGTTCATCAGGGATTTCAGACCACAGCCAGGGTTCCCTGATCCTGATCTTCCTCTCCTGCTTCCAACACATCAGGCCTAAGAAAAATGTCTGTGACCATAGGCTAAATCATAGAATGGTTTGGCTAGGAAGGGACTCTAAAACTCATCTTGTTCCACCCCTTGCCATGGCTCCCACTATCCCAGGTTGCTCCAAGCCCCATCCAACCTGGACTTGAACACTTCCAGGGATGGAGAATCCACAGCTTTTCTGGGAAACTGTGCCAGGGCCTCAGCACCCTCAAAAGTGCTTTCCAAAGTTCCTCATGCAGCTTCATAGGGAATACTGTAAACTCTAGTTTAACAGCTTAGTCTAAGTGGAAAAGCTGGCAAATGCAAGAAGAAGATCTAGGAAATGAGGAGCCTGGATAATGTGATGTAGCAGATCCAAACTAGGGTCTGAGTGAGGATGAGTCTGATGTGATAATGAAAGCTGCAAGAGAAAAGGTGATGCTTTAAGTGAAAGAATTTAAGTGGAAGTATGAATTGACCAATTATGAATAAATGCAAGCTAGAAAGAAAAAGCATTAGACTTATGAAGGCTTCAAACAGCCTTCCAAGTAGAAATAGTGGTGTCAGGAAAATTAATCCACAAACACCTGAGGTTTATGTCCAAAAAGGAGACAGAGGAGTCCCTTTTGCTCTATTCAAATAAAGGGAGGACGCAGCCTTCCTTTTTATTCTATTTTCCCAGCCGCATTTCCTTCTCTCTTTCTTCATTCCCTGAGGTACTTGAGAGGCACAGACTCCCCAAACACCTGATACCTGCGATTCCCCTCTAATGTATACCCTTCCCTTTTAATTTTTAATTCTTATAGAATACATAGTTTTTTCCCATTGCTTTTTTTATCTTCCAATATCCAATTTAATTTATCAGAAACCTAAACTTTGTTTGTAAAGGCAAATATATTTTTCCATTCATCAACCAGTGGAGTCCATCCCATTGTTTCTTTTATCTCTTAGTGCTGGTTTTATCTACCAGAAGACTCACAGCTCATTTGTAAAGAAAAATCCAACATTCTTCTCAGTGGGGAGCAAGAAAAAAAAAAAAAAATAGAACTAATTTTTTTTTTTTTTTAAACAGAGCTTGAAACTTTATGCTTGAGGAATAAAACCATCTGTGATTGCTCCCATAAGAATGACACCACAATATCTGTGGTTTAGGACATCAGTTGATTTTCAGTGGGAATCAAGGTAAAACCAGTCCAGTAAACAGACCTTGGCAGAGTAGAGAATGATGGAGCACAGGAAAGGTCAGTCTGTTCCAAGAGGGTAAGAAGCATTCCAGCCTCTTTCACAGGCCAGCTGAACCCAGTGGTCTTTCAGTGGAATAGGAAAGCCTCAGTATGGCATTCAGCTGTTCACTTACACGGGTTTGGGCAGTTTTCAATGACTGAGAATTGCCAGGCACACCAGGAGTCACTTGCCACCCAACCTTTTTAAAGGTCGGGAAGTTAATGGATCTAACATTTAGAGACGCGTTCTACCCTTTGTACATTCCTGTTAACTTTCAGAGCAGCAACGGACAGAATTGCTGCAAACTTCCCTCCTTTGGTTAATTTATCTCTAGAAAGACTTAGAAAAACTTGCAATACAAAGAGCATTTCATTTGGGAGTGAGAGAGCAATGGACACAGACATTACACGCAGAGAAGATTGAAAGGCAAATAGGAAGGGAAAGACATGAAATAGAAACGTTGTGGTAATAAATGCCAGCCTACCTGAATTTGAAGGCAATGAAAAGAAAAAGCAGATTTAAAAAAGATGCAAATAACAATATTTTGAATTGCTAAAGATATTGTTTTCTCTTTGGAATAACTGTTTTATCATACACGTTAAAATGTGTGATTTGCTTCATTAATCATGCTCATTTCCCTCCCAGAGGTAGGCATATGATAACAGCTTGTTTCACAGGACTGAGATAGAAAGGTTGAGCTTTTATTTTCTTTCATTTGAATGTTTAGTCTGATTACTGTGAAAAACATCTCCACCCCAAAAAGTTTAAATGCTTTGTATCTGAATGCAGAGGGTGCAATAGCAGCAGCATCTTTTGCCCATCTGTAGTTGCAATTCCAAATTCCCTTTCTGACTTGGGAAAGAGAGATCAGTGATTTATTACTCTACAGGTTACCAAGAATAAAGGCTCTGATTCTAGATTTTTCAGCTTGGAGAGAGCAAAACCAGCTGAGCACGAGTTAAAAGAGGAGCAAAACCCAAGGTAGACACACAGAAATGCTTTTACCTAAAACAACATTTACTAATGGAGAGAATAACAAGGATTCAAAACACCCCATTCTGGACATACTGAATGGAGCCCAACATTAAGGGTCAGAAATTACAGAGAAATTACTGAGTGATCAAAAGGAAGGAATGGCAGGTCATTCTAACAAAGAAACTGAGAAAGGTAAAGTTCAGCAATTCTACAGCTTAAATGCTTCTCCCTAAGACGCATTAAGTGAAACACATTTAATATGAAGAAAGCTTCTGAATTTACAGGCAGAATTTGTCTTTGTGCAGCTCCCAAGGAGAAAAAGCAACCGGGATCACTTTGAATAACAATCAAGAGGAGAAGGGGAACATTTTCAAAGACAAAAGAAGTAGGTGGAGGACTGCCTGGAAAAGGGGGTTATTCTCTCTGCAAAAAAGGACTCTGGAGGAACAACAGGCAGAGCTTCACAATATTTTTCAGTCAATATGCTAGTCAATCCAGCCAGAAGTGCTTTCACAAAGGCAAATGAGTTCCCTGGTATTTATCACTGAAAGTATTGCTTGAGTATGAAAGTACAGAGGATTCATTAAAACCGTGCTCTTGGGCAGGTGTTTTTCCTGGAAACTAAAAGGAGACAAGATAAATCTTAAATAAAAATAAAAAATAAAAATAAAAAGAGATTATACTAAAGTAAGAAAGAGAAGTCAGATTCCCAGCTGGTATAACTTGGAAGGGATTCTTTGTCTTCCCATTGAGGACACACTTGTGTGAAGCAGCTTCCCAAAGAAAGCAGTGCCCTCCTTTTTCTCACCTATTCATCATTTTTACTTTCCTCCAGTCCTTGTTTCATTCCACTGCAAAAATGAGCAGAAGATAAAGGAAGAAAAAGGTACTTGTCTCTCTTGGGTTTTCCCATTGTTCCCTGCCCATCACCAAAAAGCCGGTGCTACCGGATTTTCCTTGGATTTTCCTTTTTTCCACAAATGATATCCCAGCAGCAAAATCCCCACTTTCCACATGAGGAATGTTTGTGACAAGACCCTGGTAGAGCTGTGGCTAGAACATGGCTCTGGCTCAGCACAGGAATTACCTGGACACAGCAGCCACAGGTCATGGCCCAGCTCTGCACTGAGCACGACCTGCCTGCTGAGCAACAGGCTCTTTCTTGGTGTGCTCAAAAAATCCTGTCTGGGATCTCCAGCCCTTGTACAACAGCAGACATGCTTTGGAGTTACACAAATGTCAACTCTCCAGGAAGCAAAATGGCACAGAAAAACAGGACACAGCTTTTCAGCATGAGAAAACTGAAATTCACATCCCAAGTCAAGTGACCTCAGCTGATGTTTATTGCTTTAAATGTCTTTCTTTGAAAGGTCAAGCCTGCGCATACCTGATTGCTATTCATCCCTAGAGTTGTGTGTCTTCAGCACTGCAAAGCAGATTTGACACCCTCTTTGCCAATTCCTTCCAGAAGTCAGATGAGCTCCAAGCTCAAAAGGTGAGCTCTAGAGCTCCTAAACCAAGAGGAAGTGCTCTTATTAACACTGGGTTTAATGAAACTGCCTTTCAGTCAACTCTAGCTAAGCCTAATAGTCATTTTACTTTACTAAATTTGTTCTCTTCCCCCTGATAATTTGTGTGTGTGCCTGCTCCTCTAAAAGCTCGAGGTGCAACAATTTTATTTATCTTAACTTAAATTGCTGCTTAAAGGAACAGGATTGGATTGGAATCTTCACAAATGGGAACAGATTCCTCAAATATCTCTACCCTGTGTGCCATGAGAGTTCGTATGCACTTAGAGCATTTTTCTCATTAAACACTAAGTGCTGAAGCAAAATAAAAATGTTGCTGACATTTTTCTAATGCACTGTTGGCTTTGGAATACAGCTTTTTATTCCATTGGAGTTCAAGTGGCTGAGTTGCATGTGAATAATTTTAAAAAGTACCAGCAAAACAAATTTACCTATGTTTGCTGGGGGAAAAAAAAAAAAATCCTGCAATTTAGCTGGCCAAGAGTGAAGAGAAACATGGCCACCCAAACTGAAGGAAACTCCAAGGCAGTAACTGGATCAGAACAACAACATCAGATTGTATTTGATTACATATGACCTGGCTTGGGAGAGCTCCATCTGCATGTACAGACACATAGTGGCACTGACCTTCACCAGCATCCCCTCACTCACTTTGCTGAGTTTTCATCCCTTCTGCACACATGGGAGCCCCTCAGCCCCAAGGAGATCTCCCTCCCTCTTTTACAGAGTGTTTCTCTACCCAGTTGCTGTTACACAATATATCAAGATGAAAGGCAGAAAACCAGCCTCGGTCCTTCACCTCTCTCTCAAAAGCTGCCATGTCCTCTCTACCTTTCTCTGCAACTAAATTTAGGTTCTTAAAATAGCTCAGAAATGTCTCCTGTGTAACAACAGAAAACTACTAAATCCTTATGCAACATGAACAATACTCAGTAATCCGGGGTAGAGCAAATAATCCAAGATTTTTAATGTAATAATCTGAAATGCTTCTCAGAATTTTTAGTAAAAAAAATGTTGTTTGTTATCTAGGAATGGACACATTATTCTAGTTCTTATGATCAGCATATATGAAAAGCAGTGCAAGGTGCATAGGAACCAGCCATTCAGGAGAACTCCTGCCAGAACTAGCTGAGTCTGTATTCCCCGAGCACTGGGATCAGCCACACTGTTCAAAGCCAGCCCTTCCCAGGTTTCTCTTTACTGAGACACACATCTGATAGGGCAGCAATGAAGCTGTGAGCCCAGAAGGAGAGTGTGGAAGCTAATGGATATTCTCAATGCAGGCAGCCTCACTAAATGCAGATGATATGCACTATATGATCCCATTTATGGGCTGTGGGCTGCTCGCAGGCTTGCTGGATTTGCTCCTCTCAATGGTCAGACACAGATTATTGTTATTGCTGCTTATTTTACAGCCCACAAATAGTGAGCTAAGCCCTTCAGAGGAGTGCAAAGATATAGGCACCTTATCCCAGGGGCTGTGTTAATTCCTAGAATAAAACCGGGGGCTTAGGAACTCGCCTTACTCTCCTGCACACTGACCGAGTTCAGCTTTCACTGTTTCTAAACTGGAGAACTGAAGGGGAATATAAAAGAATAACTCAGACTGTTACAGTGTGAAGGCCTAAGGCAATTAATGTTTCAGTCGACAAAGTACTGCGTGCATTTCCCTAACAACCAGAGATATGCTAATTCAGGGAAGGCAAAAAAAACCCCACAAACACAATGACTTCTAAAATTTCAACCTGAGAAGTTTTGACTCAAAAATATTAAAACTTTTAAGCGGCACATTTATATGCAGGCATGGTGAGATGTTTGTCTCCCTCATTTGCATGCCCACGTCTGGAAGAGACAGGTACAGCCTCTCCACTGAGACCCAGCCCGAGGACACAGCTCACCCTCCCTCAATCTGCCTCCTCCCCACAGAAGAGGTGCACAGTAATTTCCTGCTGCACCTTGGAGCCAAATAATCTCTCTGACAAGAAAGTGGCTCCCTGATTCCAGCAAGAATGGTACATAGCTAGAGACTGTTTTATCCCTTACCACAAGGGACTTAACATCATGATCAGGAGATCTTCCTGGAGAGCTGCAGGAAAATTTGGGATAAATCACATTCACCTGCCCCTGTCACTGGCTTTAAGTACCCATCTCCTAGGTCAGCAAGTATGTCTGAGTAAACATAGTCTGTTTTTTTTGCCAGGAATTAAATCAAGTTATTGCATCCATTTTAATTTGGAGGACAGGTGTCTGCTAAGAAAAGCAGGAGCCTCTGTTTGAAATGGAGAATATAAACGACCTTCCCTTTAAATTATGATAACTTTGAAATTAAGGGGCTCTCAGGCAAAGATACGGGAATTAGGAATAACAGTTCTTTACTAGGGAAATTGAAGTAGAAATACAGTACTACAAAGAAACAAACCCCAAACACTGACAAAATCAGAATACAACCCTCTTAGGCAGGGTGCTGGTAGCAGTTTGATTAAATGGTGACTACAGTCCTGCTGCAGTGTTAGATGTGGTTCACTTGAAGCAGTGGTCTTGGAGAAGGCTGCAGTCTCCCTCTGAACATGTAGTCATGATGTGGAAAAGTCCAGTTTTCCTCTGGAGTCCAGGGGGAAAAGGGCTACCTTAGTGTCCCAAAACTTCTGGTTTTATCTTGGTAAAAAATGTTGGGCTCTTCCCCCTGGCTGGAGCATCTCCCAACAGGATGAAGTAATTTTATCAGTCCCACAGTGGGACTCAATGGGCCATTAGCAGAAGATAACTGCCTGGAGGAAGGATGGTGTGTAACAAGATAAAGAACACTGCCCCACCTGGTTTCAATGGATGGCTCATTAGCATAATATCTCCCACGGACATAAGGAATAGATAGAATAGATACCTTTTATCACATCCTGTATTGTAACCCAAGACAGCATCTGATTCAGGAAAGACTTCCCACACTTGCAACTGCTTGGCAGCCAACCAGAGTTCCACATTTAACATTCCCTCTAGGAAAGAATAGTACCTGGTGTCTGTAGTTACCTGGGAATGCTCAATCCCAGCTTCTGCTTCCAAAGCTGCACACAGCACCAGGCTCCTGTGCACAGTGGCCCCAAGCACAGGCTGTCAGTGCTGGCAGAACAACAGCTAGTCCAGATATTCATATTTCCAGATTTATTGTGTGTCACGCACATACCTGCAAGGCTGCAACATGGGAACAGCACTCAGAGTCACAAGGCTGAGAGTATTACCTTGACAGAGAGTCTTTTTTCATTTGTTCAGCAGACACAGCCTTTGTACTGCCCAGGGGGAGCTTCTGAGGGATGCCACGATGCTAGCCCACAAATGACATGTGATCCAAACCCTGTCACTTCACTGCTCAGTGTCACTGATGGGGCTACTGTCCAAGGAAACACAGAAATCAGCAGAACATGATGTGGATAGTGAGTGCATGGCAGTGAAATGCAGACAACGTGACAGTTCTGCACACAGCTTGTACTGTTACATTATTATTCTCTTGAGCTGTGGCAGAACAGACAGAGGGCTGCCTTGACTGGCCTGAATTTCCCAGTGTCCTCTGGAACATCATGGGAGCTCATCAGCTCCCCACACAAACATCTTTGATCCTCCTGCCTTGCAGTCTGCACACGTGGCACAGCCATACTCAATTACTCTGTGAAACACCGCATTGTCTTTTTCATCCTTCTCCTAGACCTACCTATTCCAGAATTACTGCAAGAAAATGATTAACAATAGCATTTGCAATATCAGGGAAGAAACCTGATATATTTGCATGATTCTTTTTTCATATAGACTGACATTAAACAGCTGCTTTTCTGAAGAAACAGCAGGAGCACAACAGGATTTAATTCACTTGGAGTGTCGAGCTGCCTGCAATAATCACAAAATAAAGACCCGCCAATGGAGAAATCATTTAAAGTGTGTTGAAGAAACATAAAACATAAGAAACTAACAACAATATCCTGCACATATGGTTTTCTTGAGTTTTATTCCTGTGCAAAGGTTATAGATGGCTTTTCAAAATTAAAAGCAATAACAGAGCTTCTCAATAAATCATAATACAGAAGTTGCTGGTGAAGACATTATGGCAAAATCTGTCTTGATTCCAGCAAATAACTTCTCCTAGGAGTTCTTGCACCAAGCCTCTCTCTTCTGGATATATATTTTATCTTTTTTTTCTATGCTATATCCCAGTGGTATATATTAGATTGTACTTCTTCCATTCCCATACTTCACATCTCCTGTTTATGCTTATATAAATCCTGGGGCTTACATAAGTTCTTGGGAAGAAAGAAGAGGCCTGTGTGGATCCCAGCAGCACAATGCCAATTCCAACTGCAGCCTGTGACAATAACACCACCTGGCTGTTCCTGGGGCAGGGAGGCAGCAATTTGCTGCTCTTCAGAAGATGTTTTCAGCTCTTACACTGCACTCACTCTGCAGGAAATTAAAACTTCAGCTCTTTCTTGTCAGATTCCCTCTGAGTCAATATGAATTCAAAGTTTTGATTTCTTAAACTGTGTCATTTCTCCTGAAAAACTGCTTGACAGTGACCCTAAGAAGAAAAATGCATTTTCCACCATGCAGTGCCACATTTCTCTTTTTATTAATCACTGCTTGAATTAAAAAATACAAAAAGTAGTGTCAGAACAGCTGACAACTTCCACAGCTTTGGCACGGATGTTACTCAGATGATGAAAGGCCTGTCCACTGGCAACACCTGAAAGGTTCAATATATTGTATTTCCCCAAATCCTGCAGACTTTGTGAAAAACCCACTGACCACAGTGTTACCAGAGCTCCTGCTAAACCTCACAAATTCTTCTGATACCTCTCTTTCAGGAACTGCAATTTTCAGAAGTTGTCACATGTGTTTCAAAGTTTGGCAGAGAATAAACTGGCCTGAATGCTTCTTTTGATATTTTAAAAAAAGTCAAGCTTCTACTTGCTTACATTTTGTTTAAAAATGCATAAAACTATGAATTAAATATATGTGTTATTACTCATCAAATTGTTTATCCTTGTACTGATTTTATATATATACAGGTTAAATATTCATGTGCTCCTTCTCCCTTTCAGACTATCATAACTCTTAGTTCCCTATTCTCCTGCACTGGTGTTTCAATGTGCCTGTAGAAGTTGAAGATCATTTAGGTAAAAGCCTCCTTAGGGACCTCTGCCTAAAAATTCCAAATTAAGTGGTTTTTATCCTATATTAGCAGTGGAGAGCTGTCCATATGCTTATGTTAAGCCTGACAGATCTTTGATTACCCCTTAGCTTGTAGTTATGCAGCTCTAATGCAGTTTAGATACATTCCATAGTTGTTAATGGCTCAACACACTGAGACCTTGAAGAATAACAACCAAGGTTATTTAGTAATGTAACACAGTAAAATAAAATAGACTTCACCATGTGTGCAAAAGTAGTAAATGCTTTGCTGATTTTAAGGCATATGTTTCTTCAAACTTCTCAGAACATAAATGATATAACGGCTACAAACACAAAATCACAAGGCAAATTCACGGTGATCTTTGCAAGCTGCAATAAATAGGTGAAGGCATAAATTGCTGGCAATTAGGAGTTTACTGACGAGGGTATTTAGGGGAATTGTGCTGTTTCAGAGAGATTAAATGCAAATTTCAGCTGCTTACATGCACAGGGCACTGCACCTGAGCCTGTGCTGAAGCACAGCATCAGCAAGTCCGGTCCAACACAGGGAGCTGAGGGTGCTAGAGCACAGCAGGGAACCTGGACATGCTGATGTTATCAGGAGCTGGGCTTGTGTGGTACCTCTGAGGCTGCATTCATAAAACAAAACCTCACAGGCCAGCACTGATTGCACCAGTTCTGCTACCAGCTGCAGACTTAAGGCACTGGCAAACTGTGAGTCCTTCACTCAGAGAGGATCCCACTGCCTTGACGTGTCCTGCAGATTTGTGGCACTGCAGGGTGACAGTGGTTACCCCAAGGAATGGCCAGCACTGCAAGGATGCCAAGCCACAGCTGAATGAACACTGGGAGGAGCATCATTTCAGCTCCTGCAGAACAGGGCCAGTGAGGATGTTCAGGGATGGCCATGGATCAGAACATGCTGTGAGTTAGCAAACCTCCATCTACTGAGTTATGTCTCTACCAATGTATTCAGATTTGAACAAATCCTTGTGCAGTAGTCTAAGCTGTGGCCAGGGGTGAGGGTTTGGTGAGGTATCTCTGCCAGGATCACAGTGGCTGGAACTGAAGGGTGATGACCTACAAGCCAAAGGAAATCCCAGAATCGTTAGAGTTGGAAGGGAGCCCTGGAAATTATCTAGTCCAATCCCAAGTCCAATACAAGAGGGAAGGAGCACACTTGAAGGTCTACAGTGCACAACACACAGGAATCCTACACAAACTCAGAGGAGCCAACACACAAATGGAACACGGTAGCTGTCCCAGCCTTGGCAGGCAGGAATGGTCACTCCATATCCTGTTAGCAGTCCTGCTCTCAGGACAGGCACACTTCAAACCCAAACTGCTGTGCAAGTTGCAGATGGACTTCCTTACAGAGTCACACAATGCCCTGAGTTGGGAGGGACCCTCAAGGATCACTGAGTCCAACTCCTGGCCCTGCTCAGACACTCCTGAGTCTCACTCTTTACCTCAGACCATTGTCCAAATGCTCCTGGAACTCTGGCAGCCTTGGGGCTGGGACCATTCCCTATTCAGTGCCCAACCACCCTCTGGGGACAGAACGTTTCCCTAATATCCAACCTAAACCTCCCTGCCACAGCTTCAGGCCATTCCCTCAGGTTCTGTCACTGGTCCCCACAGAGCAGAGATCAGTGCCTGCCTCTCCTCTCCCCCTCACATGAAAGTCGTAATGAGTCTGCCCTCAGTCTCCTCCAGCTGAACAAAGTGCCCTCAGCTATCCCTCACATAGTTTTCCCTCAAAGCCACCCTCGCCATCCTCATGGCTTCCTTTGGATGCTCTCTGATAGCTTAACAGTGTTTTAACATTGCAGTGACCAAAACTGCACACAACACTGGAGGTGAGGCCATCCCAGGCAGAGCAGGACAATGCCTTCCCTCACCTGGCTGATGCTGATGCATCCTAGAAGTCACCTTTAGCAATGTCTAAGCCATGTGAAGTCTCTTCCTGTTCCAAGTAGGACTGCATTTAGCATCCAGTTGTTGGCGATCATGACCGCTTGAGCCTCTGTGCTGTGTATGCAGCATCTTCTGCCCTCAGATCAAGGGGGCTTTGCCAGCCACTGGCAGGAGGAATAACTTTGTTGGGATTCAGTCTATAGCTAAAATAAGCTGTAACACAAGCCAGGCTCGAGGGAAATCCATTCAATGAGCAGCTTGAACAAATCTGTGTTCAATTAATGTAGCTTTTCAAACACTCTGACAGTGTTTGCGCTCTGAGAAGATGGTTAAGACATTGCTGCCACCAATCATTACGGCTGTTCTGCTTCCTCTCGGGAAGCAGTGTCAGTCCAGGAAGGGAGCACAATTAGCAGTAACAAGAGAGTGTGTGGGGGAGTGCAGGATGAAAGGCAAAACTGAAATTGCTGCTGAGGAGTTCCTTTGGAGAAAAGGAACTTATGAACAGAGGATGAGGACACAGAGGTAAAAGATGGAAAAAGATGAAACCTTCAGAAAGGAGAGAAAGTAGAGAAGGGAAAAGAAAGAGACATATGAAGGGAAATCAAACAGAACCTAGAACTTGAAGAAGGCAAAACATTATTCTGTGATCCATGGTATTACCATTGTCTTGTTTTAGGTAATTTGGATCTCCTGTTGCCTTGCCCTGCCCTCCTTGCCGAAATTGCCCACCTACTGTCCATTCAGTCAGCCCAGATGAGAAATAGCACCAAGGCACAGAATGGATATTACTGAACAGCTGCTTTCTGCCAGATATAATATCCAGGGCTGAACTCTGCCCCATTTTCCTCGATTCACTACTCACACTCTCTGTCCTGTCCTTTGTTTTCCCAAAACCTTAGGGAGTTTGGCCTCTCAAACTGTGCTGGCCCTCCCTCTGCTTGAGCTTCAATTAGCAAACAGGTTCTAGGTTATTAAAGGAGGATTGACAAACACACAGAGGGCCTGACAGATGGACTAATTATATAAACCTTATTTCCTTAGGCATCCAGGCTGAAAAGAGGACAAACCAGGGATGTGGGAGCGAGGGAATACAAGAGGAAAGAAATTGCTGTAAGGGAGTTGAAAGGGATGGGAATGAGCAATAGAAAGCGGTGATGTTACTGGAAGGGGTCTGGAGTTATGTGTCAGGAAAGGCAGCTGGCTTTGAAAGGAGAGCATGTTACCTGGAGTTGTGAAGCTGCTCTGAAACAACAGGAGAGCCCTGGGAGAAAGAGTTTGCTGGGAATGTGATCCAGGAAGTAATAAAGGGAGCACGAGAAGTTGGAGGATGAGGTAAAGGATCGAGAAGCTGTAAATAACTGTTGATGTCTTCAAGGGATGAGGAAAAAAGGAATAATAGAAAAGATCTGTCCCTTGTGCAAAGTGAGATTCACCGAATTCAATGTTGCTATGGTGATTTAGACCACCTGAGGACCCAGGTTCAACTGTTTAAGGCAATGCATATAACTATTCTTTTTATTTTCATAAATAGTTACTTTCAGCCTCTTGCTTATGTATAATGTGTTTTATAATTCAGAATTCTGACACAGTTCAACAGCTGGCTGATGTACTTGCCTTAACAAAATTAGTAGTAGCTTTGAATGGACAGGTGCAAGTAAGAGGAAGTGTGTTATGAAACAAAGGCCCTTCACAACTTCAATGGTAACTGAAAAAAAATGTGGTTAATTTAAAAGGTAAGTATAAAAGAGAAGTAAAATCCACTCTTCAGAAGACTGGTTTCATTTGAAAATTAAAGAAAGGGCAGTAACAAAGGGCAGTGCTTCAAGGGTGATAGACAGCTATGTTATCCTGCCTAGACAGCAGGGATGCAAGAATCCAGCATTACTAGAAACTTCTACGACTTCTAATAAGTTATTTAAACCCCTATGCTTCTGTTTCACAACTTGCATAATTGCTGGAACTAAACTTACCCAAAGGATGCATTTTGAGACTTCAGTAATAATTCCTAAGTGCTTTGGAAAGTGCCACATCATGTAAGTGAAGAATGTCATTATTAAAATTGTACTTCAGAAATCATCACTAACAAGGGTTTGTTCTACAGCTAAAACTGCACCAAAGACATTATTAGCTTGCAAATCACAAAGCTCCCATTGACACAGGAGAGCAGCAGGGACAGAGCTGTGCTGCAAGGGGAGGACAGGGACACCCAGTGAGACCAGAGGAGCCATTGCTGGGCTGAGCTGGAACAGGGTGCATTGCTGGGCTAAGGTGTCACAGGCTTGGTGCCCCTTCTGGGACCTCACACTCACAGTTACTCTGTTCTCAGGAGGTATTTTTAGAAGAGGAATTTGTATGTGTTTAGAGTTCTGGGACACCTTCCTTTGCATGGATGTTGGTTTGGTACGGTCAATGGCTTCATGTGATTGAAAAAAAATATGATATGATGTTCACATGATTGAGAAAACCTGTCAAGATGCATTTCAGGAGACAGCCTGAGACAATTTAGAGAGGCAGCTTTATTTAGGAACAATGAGGAGTGTATGGAAAATTTAGCAGAAACATTATGTGAAAAGCAAGCCTGCCTCCATCCCACTTTGCAGAAAAAGGTGCTGCTCTCTTAGAGAACACAGTTTCTTGTAAACTAATACTCTGAAATGCTAGGAAAGCTGTTTGTGAGTTGGAACTGCTCTACACAAGTTGTTACCTCTCTCTAACATGCTTGTCCCACATCAGGACAGATGTTCCTGTAACCTGGCATCAGCTTTATGTAAACACTGGGGTGACTGGTTGTGTAATACGAGGTTACTCCATGCCACGAGCGCCTGCTAATGTGAAAAGCTTGTTAGCTGTCTTGCTGTCTGGCAAGGCTTAACCAGCTTTGTCTACCAACTCAGACAGAAAAATCATTACCTTTCCAAAAAAATTTTGAGAAGAGGCAATGTCTTCTGCAATAGATAAGTAATGATTGTCTTTCAAGATTTTATTTAAAAAACCCAGTATTTTGAAGCATCCGAAGTGTGTTATACAAAGGTTAAGCTTTGAACTTAGTTCAATCTTTTAAAAACTTCTTTCATACCCAAGTAGGGCAAAAAGAGTATTTTGGAAAATAACAGTGAAAAGATTTAAAATCTTTCCTCTGGTCTGCAAGTTTCATCAACAAGGACAGATGCAACTAAGCCTGAGTTGTATTTGTAGGGCACATATTATGTATGCATGAACTGAAAAGCTCACCAAGACACATGACAGTGCTGAGCCAGCTGAAGGGTAAAAGTTGATTTTGAATCCAGACACAGTTAAGAATCTAAGTTTTCCCACCTCCTATGAAAGGTGTTATGAGCATCCTTCAACTCAAAAGCTGAAGTTGTTGGTTCAGCACTCTGTCTGCAGTGCAGGTACGTGCCAAACCTTCACAGCCAGGATGCCTCCTCAGGGAGACGCATCACTCTGCCTAAGAACCAGAGCCTAAGAACCACACATTCCTGCAGACAGGATGGTTATATCCTTGATTTACCTGTTCCAGGACAGCTTTTTGGAGCAAATGACAAATGCCTGCCCTGTGTTAATAAATCTTATCTAAGTGTACTCCAATTGGTCACAATGGAAGTACATAAACTGCTTCATTTAACCGTGATGCATCAAACACAGCCAGGACCCAGAGCCAGTTTGGTGTTGCTTAATAAACTACTTATTTACCTGTGGTATAGATAAAAATGGGACACTCTACAGGGACTCACTTTATCCTCTTCAAGAAAAAACGTACTGATGAAGGTGAAACATAAACTACAGAGGAGATATAGAAGGGACTACAAGCACTGGAATTAGGTTGAAATCTTACTTTCATAGAATCATAGAGCATCCTGAGTTGGAAGAAGCCTATAAGGATCATGGAGTACAACCATGGACTGGCCCTGCGCAGGCACCCCAACAGTCCCACCCTATGCCAGAAAGCATTGTCCAAACATTCCTGAAGCTCTGGAAGCTTTGGGGCCATGACCATTCCCTAAGGAGCCTGGAATTCAGGACCTGGAATGTTTTCTGTCTCCAACAAACCCGCACCCATTCTTCATCACTGCTTGGTTTTGGCAAGTGATGTCCCTTACAAAACCATAAAGATGAAGCACTTCTGCACCAGGAATCATCTGAATCCTTCTTTTGTCTGTGCAGAGACAAGTCTTGAGGGTTAGTCATAAGAAACAAAAGCTGTTTTCAGGGTGTATTTCAGTAAAATACATCAGTGCTCAGCAACTTAGAACAGATCCTCTTGCCTCAGCCTGGGCCACAGAGTCACTGATGAGGCTGTGCCCTGGTCTAATGGTGGCTGGGCTCTGTGCCTGCTGTGTCACTCCAGCGTCTCCCTGCCTTCCCTTTAAACCTCCTCGCACCTCCCTGTCCCTTCCCTCCTGCCCTGGCTGCTGCCCCTCAGCCTTGCCAGGCACTGCACAGCACACCAGGCTATCAGCACTGGTTGAGCATCAGAGCATTGCTGCTCTAATATTTAAAAATGCCAGAATACTTCAAAGGAAGGTGCAGAAATACCTGGCAGGTTTGGCCAAATGTTCTCCCATAGTGCCCCTTCCCAGAATCTTTCAGGATTTTGTAAGACACCTTTAAAGCTAGAAAGTTAAGTTTAAAATATAAAGCATTCATTGTGTTCTGGAAAAAAACAAGGAATATGAAAGTCACTGCAATCAATCTGAACTTCTTCCTGTTAAAATCTAACCCTGTCTTACAGCTTTGTTTTGTTATTTTTGTCAGATCTCCAGATTCATCTTGCAATAATGTGCTCTCTCCCCAGAGAGCAAGCCAGTGCCTTTCATCAGCAACAGCCTTCCAGAAGTTCCACTTAGCTCACAAAGCAAACACAATGTTTGGCATAATATTTCAGAAAGGTCATACTGTGCTTCCTAACTTAATGGCCATTTATATTGCTTTACAACATTCAGATTCACACTCTGCTATCAAGTGGAGCCATGCCATCTAAAAATAAATGCTTAAAAGCTAAATAAAAAAAAAATGCCCTAGATACCTAGGTTTGGAAATGTTCTCTGCTTATCTGAAGACAAGTTCTGACGCCCTTCTTGAGTCCTTTAACTCCAGGGCAGGTCCACTGAAAATAGCAGGATTGATGCTGAGGCTGCTACTCACAGATACTGTCACAGGTTCCAAAACACCCATAATCACCCTCACATGATCACCAGCACAGCATCCATGTACGAATCTTGAAGTGAATTTTTATTTTCTCCACTGGCAGAAGGAAAGGGTATCAATGGCACAGGACAGTGATGCACAGAAAAATCCAAAGAAGAGCTGTGCCATGTGCCACATCCCAAAGCTGCCTTGCACAGACAGGAACTGATCCAATCCACATCTGGAAACCAGAGCACAGCCATAGTGGCTCTAAAGCTGGCATGGGCACCTGGGCACAGTTAAACACTGCTATTTCCCACCTGAGTGTTTACCTTCCCTGTAGAATTTGCAGTGTCTCCCTCTCCTTTGGGAGGGAATCACTCCAACTGCCAGTGACCCAGTGTTGGCTTCCTAATTTGCATTGCTCGTACAGATTTCACTTTGCTGCCTTTCAAGCGCCGCCAAATCTTTGAAAATTGCAGTGTGCCAAAATTGTAGGCAATCCACACTGACAATTTCACAGGTCTGGGAATCCTCCCTTGTTCATTTGTTTCCACTTATTCAAACTACAGGTTTGCACTCACTTGCATATGAAGATAAAGCAATCCAATTATTTCAAATGTGCACATTCACCATTAGGCTTGTCCAGGGGATGTTAAAAACCCCCTCTATTTTATGAAGAAGTACAATATAAAGCTGTGAATTGTAACATCAATATCACAGTAGATCAGAAAAGAGTACCCAAAATGAAAAAGCATAATTTTTCTCTTTTTATATTGCTTTTACATAGCTATGCTATGTAATTGTCTGTTGTTTTAAAATTCTCTATTTCCTACTAAAAGATGATAAAGGTTAGATTGATGAAGAAGTGTTATTGTGAGTCCATATTGTAATTAGCAAGGCCCAAATTTACTCTGCCATGTAGTTACTTCTGCATTTCTTATCCTATGAAGCCTGAATTTTGGTTTTGCTGGTATCACAATGGATTCTTTATGAAATCTGTCCTAATTTTAACGCATTTTACACTAATTTCAGATATCCATTTTCCCCTTACCATAATTACAGAATGGTGATTAAGGAGTGCATACAAAAGGTGATGCGAACATTTATCCTAAATTCAGAAGTAACAGGAGTCATGTGGAATTCTTCTGCTGCAGGTGCACTCATGACCATGAGACAGATCTTGGGCAGCTCCACTCAGCATTTTTCTTTCTGCACCACTGTTCAGGATCCCTTAATTTCTGACTCTTTGATCTCCCCTAATAACATAATGACAGCCAAGGGCTGACTTTCACTGACTTCCAAGGGCTTTCTCAGGTTGGCTCCTCCCTCACACTACATCAAGAGCTATTCCATTAACTTGGTGTGCACAGCACTGGGGATGAAAGACAAAGCTGGAACTATTTCTCCTCCTTCCTCTAAACAGCAGTGGTAAAAACCACAGTTTCCCCAAGGATTGTCCTTCCAGAGAGAAAAATGACAGCAGCTGCCCCACCTATGCAGTGACTGGGTGATGTTCTACTGAAAACACAGACTGTCTGTCCTGAGACAAAACAAATATTTTCCAATAAAATCACCTTTTCTCTGCTGTGAATAAGAGACAAATACTGCAACATTCCCAAGTTAGCTGCACAAATCAGAGAATTAACAGTTGTGCTGAATTATTTCATCCCATAAATTCTCTTCCTTTGGGCACAAACCACTTTCAGTATTTACGATTTAAATAATTAGATCACATTCTTCCATGAGCAGCAAGAATAAATGAGAAATCAGATGCATGGCCATAGCCCGTCACATTTCTGCAGATCCATAATGAAACATTTGAGAAGCTGCACTTGCTGCCTCTGATCACAGTTGTTCTGTTCATTAGTGACACGTTCCCAAGTAAACTCTCAGCCACACTGCCAGTTAAATCAACTTACTTGTGTTTGGGAGCTAATTAATAGCAAATTAACGTTCTCAATTCCATGCATATTTCTCATCCACACATTAAATTTATCTCATGGCTGGCATTTCTGAGGAATTTTTGAGAAATTATTTTCATCAAACAAAGGAAGCTACTAAAATGCCCTCCATGCTTCATTTTGTGGTGGCCCTGGAAGGCATCCTTTGGGATATTTTACCAAATATTTTCAAGGAACACTTTTTTCTTCCTCATATTTGTAGTAGCTGTCTGTGCTGCACTAGCATTAATAGAAGTGTTGTCAAAAACTGGAAAAATAACCCCTTCAAGCTCCTAATTAATTTCAACTTTGCCTCTTCCCACTCCTGGGCCGGTGTTTCTCCTTTCTACCTCCCAGCTACCAGATGTGATAAAAGGAAGTAAATGAAATCATATATGCATCAGATAAATAGTTGTACCTAAGACAGATGTTTTTGTTTGTCCTGTTAAAACATTTAAACGGGCAAAATGAATTAAAACAATTACTCTTGACACACAAGAGTAAGAAGAAGTTGAAAAACAGCACCAGAAAAACAAATAAGGGTCGTAATTATGTGTCAGGTTTTCAGGCTAATTAATTAATAGACGCTTTGCTCCCTAAGCTTTCTGCTGGCCAGTGTTTTTCCATATTTTTCCCAGGGATTTAGGCAGTTCCTTCATCAGTTTGCTTCTATATTTGCTGTGGGCTATGTAGTTTTTCCAGGTCCAGACTGAGCCCAGACTCCAGCTGGCCGTGGGTCACTGAGATACCTCAGGAAGGAACATTCAGTGAATCACTTTTGTGAGAGGAAATCCTGAAGCAGGGCTGAGTTCAATGTGCCGTTTTCTTTGCCCAAGGAAAGCAAGGACCCTGCAGGAATAGGCTGCTGGAAACAGGGAGAATCCAAACTCATGGCCTGGTGAAACTGCAGTGGTGAAAGGTGCTTTTTTGACTTGGTGCTGAATTGCACATGGGTGCAGTGATTGGGCTACAGACCCAAACCATAAGGATGGCAGAGCAGCCTAATTAGCTGGGTTAGTTCTGGGACTCCCTCAGGGACACAGCCAAAGCTTGCACAGTCATTTCAGCACACAAGGAAGGAGGATTGCCATCCTCCAGATCCAGCAGTGCAGCTGCAGGGCTCTGGGTGCATTCCCCTCCTCGTGCATCTCCACCAGATCAGGAGTCAACAGCCCAAACTGGTGTCACTGAAACTCCAGGGCCACAGACTTCAGAGGGGATGGAAGGGACACAAGACCTCCAGCGACCACAATATCAAATTCAAGACTGCAAATTGCTTGCTCAGGAGCCCATCATGATTTCAGAAGTCAGCAGGAAGAAGGAGAAGCCACTAGAAATGGAACACAATCAATCCTTTTTGATAACAGTTATTTTCAAGAACGGTTGAGGTCAGCTGTAAAATATAACTGCAGTTGTAGAGCCTGTAAAATTACCCTTTGCTAATATAGCTATGGCAGCTCACTCTGAGCACTCTGTGCCACAGAGCTTATGGAAACATTACATTTGCTTAAAATTCCACTCTGTTTCCAGAGGATGACACTCAGAAGGATGTCTGGAGGGAGTGTCTATAAGTACTGCATGGTTCTGAGTCACCAGGCAGCTCTGTGATATAATTGTCTATGTTACTCTAATGGTGACCTGTGGAATAGAGGCTAGAACCAGACAGGAACCATTAAATTGCTAGCAATTCTTAAATAAAATGTGTTTGAAGTGGGTTTGTGGTTACCAGATCCTTTAGGAATGCTCCTCTGCATGTTACCATGTCAGAAGACATGACAAATAAAGAAATCACAAATCTCTGAAAAAAAGATATTACAAATCTCTGTAGTTTCTTCCACTAACACTTTAAAATAATGCTTCATCTGATCCTCCAACTATATTTAAATTAATTAAAACCCATTTATCACCACAAGTTCTCTGAAGTACTTGGGGATTGGAAGTCCGTTTTTCTTGCTCTATCAAATATCCTAGTGTTCTAAGTGAGTAGGATGTGACCTATAAATTACCATGATGAATAACTTTGTGAGTAAGAACGTGGGTCAGTTTTTCATTAAAATTAAAAGGTCCTCATTCTCTGTTGTCAGATTCTCAAGTGCTGCTGCAAAGGGAAACAAAGAGCTGTCAAACAGAGTGATGATATTTTACACCCAGTTTGCCCTGCTGCAAGGAACACGTCATGTTACAGGACACTGCGTAGGCACAACCATTACACTCTGATTTCAAGGACAGCAAGTAAATTCTGATTTATTCATGGAGAAGAAATTCCTTGCTGGTTGAAACTTGCTTCCATGAACACACAGGGTCAATGTACCACTTAATTCCTATATAAATCTTCTGAAGATGAACAAATTTCAAGTGGCACAATATTGTATCATTTCTGCCAGTCTGAAGGAAAACCAGCATTACTGGAAAATCCTTCTCCTCATCCAAGGGTTTTGAAAGTCACAGGAATGTGAGCAGGCTGTCAAGTTATGGAGACTGCAGGTGAAAGACAGATTTTAGAGTATTTTTAAAAATGCAGCAATGAAGCCTCCTGGTATTACTGTGCATTTTACACAGACAGAAACTACCACGAGTAAAAGATGCAGCTGAGAATCCTTAAAGAAACCCTGAAAACAAGCTCAAAAGCAGCTTGAATACCCTCAGGACACAAGTTCACAAGTTCAAATTGTCACTTTTCAGGATGGGGGCAGCTGTTCCCAAGTGAAGTGCTGGTGGATGCCATGTAGGAAGAGAGAAAGTGCTTACAAAGCAAAAACCATGAGCCCCAAGGAACCTGCACAGAGAACAGAAATACATTTCTCTTAAACATGGTCATGGGCATTTGTAGAAACCATGAAGAAGTGAAGCTCAACTGGTGTTTCTCCATTTGCAATGGCACCTCTCTGGTGTGCATGTCCTGTCTCCTGGAGAGCAGGAAACACTGCAGGGACTCTCTGTCCTGCCAAGGGGTGACTTTAATGCTCAGAGACTGAAAGGTGCTGTGAGGGTCAGCAGGGCTCTTCTCTTGCTGTCCCTGTCACAGCAGGAGGCACCTCTGCATCTCCAGCCAACCTGCCTCTTCTCCAAAGCACTCAGTTCCCCCATGAGAAGGGAATGGATCTGACAGGGCTAACATTTTCCATCCAAGCCAGTTTTCTGATGAGAAAGGAAGGGGAGGATTGGCAGAGGAACAGCAAACTCTTGTCCTAGAAAGAGAGTTGTCACTTACACAAAGTCTCCCAAACTCTGTGAGGCCAGGAGAGAGACACAAGTGAGGCTCTGCAGCTCAGCTCTGCAGCTGGCTCTGCCAGCAGATGCTTTTTGAATTTGGTGGTTTATTTATTGAGTTGCAGCTGTGCCCTTCACAGAGATTTGCAGGATTGTATAAAGCAGAACACAGAAATGCTCCAAGTGTCTCATCTCAAGTGAGTAGATAGAAGGAATTTTTAATGTTTGACCTTAAACATATTGAAAGCATAATATGGTTTCATCTGTTTTCTCAAATGAGCATAGCATCTATACCAAGAAACTCTAGAGAACATAAACAGAACATGAAGTGAATTACCTGACCTGAAAAATAAGGCTTTGGGCAAAGATGTGAACATTAATCAGCACACAAAGATAAGGAATGAGCCAACAAATGAGGGGTTTTCACTAAAAATAATGAAAATTTGCCTTCTAATCCTGCTTTTGTGTAAAAAGAGAGCAAAGTAAGTTTCCTGAATAAAGATATGAGAAAGATGGATGGCAGAGAAATATATTACATGTGTTACTGAACTCTGAACAGGTCAAAACAGGTAATGAGCAGCACAGAAACATAACTTAGGCATACTGTAAATTTCAAAAAATATCACATCTAGGATCATATAGAATGGGAACTTACATAAAGCACACTGTGGCAAAAATCATAATCAGATATGTGAAAGCAAAAAAAGGGAATCAGTTTCTTGTGAGTTGAACTCACGCAGCTTTGAACTGTAAATTACTTAGAAGCACCTTACAATGATTTTATGTTCTCCCTGAAAACACAGGTCAGCTCAGCCCCACAGCAGCCAGGAGTGTGAAAAAGGATGTTCAGAGCAGCTTGGACAGTCCAGAGGATTCACACATTGACACAGGAGTATTCCCTGTGCCACAGGTGACATCCAGTAGCCCAAGTCATACCCAGTTGTGTCTGCAACCCACACAAGGTGTGAGGTTGTGCAACATCCCTCTCCCAAGGAAAGGAACTCTGTGTGGTACTAGTGGGAACATGAGCTTTGGTGAGGCTGTAGAGAAGGGGATTTAGTGGATTTTAATCTGATTTAGGGGATGGCTGAGGTGTCCCTGGAGATGCTGGCTGTAGGTGTTTCCCCAGGGCAGCCCAGGGGATCCATCCTGATCTGCAGGAAGTCACAGCTTGGCAGTGCCAGGAGCTCAGCAAACAAATACAGGTGAACAAGGTGTTATGTCTTTTATCCTTTACAGAAAAAAGGGAACAGCCTCCCTCCTCAAGGACAGGCACCAGTCCCCCAAGCACATGAATTTCAGCTCTGTGGATTTCAGTGACCTGTAATACAAGTTCTCAGAGACACAATGTGACTCTTTTGAACCTACACGCTCCATCTTACTACAAAGATATGTTTTTAAAGAGAGGATTTTATAGTGAGCAGCAAAGCATAATAATGATTAATCCCCTGATTGCCAGCAAGTGCCCTGAACAGCTCTTACTCCACAGACAGTGACATTCTCTTGCTAAAGTGAAAACACAGTGGCATTTCAAGTTAAAAAAACAATGTTCATTGAAATAGAAAAAGCAGTATCTGGCATTGAGAGTAACAAATGAGAAGGTCAGCTGAGCAGACACAAACAGTACAGAACATAGATGCAACATACCCTGTGCAGGATTC
Organism: Sialia sialis; assembly: GCA_009812075.1. Classification (NCBI taxonomy): domain Eukaryota; kingdom Metazoa; phylum Chordata; class Aves; order Passeriformes; family Turdidae; genus Sialia; species Sialia sialis. Next base: position 2,928,561 of record VRYO01002326.1, read on the forward strand.
ATTCTATCACTATTGATAAAGCTTACATTAATTCAACAAAAAGAAAAATGTATTACATTGCATTATGTTACATTTTTTGATTAAATGCAAATAACTCCTAATCAGCACCTTCTAGCAGGGTTGCTAATGGAAATGCAATAATTAATGCTGGACACCTATTATTTTATTCTGGTTTGAAGAGTCACTCTTATTTGTAGTTCTGTTATCCAGAAGAACACCTGTAATTTTCAGAAAACCCAATCAAAGTTTCACAATAGAGTTTTAACTATGATTCAGCAAAGGCTCATATGCTTAAATTCCTATCAGAATAAAATGCAAAGCACCTATCAAATCTTTTTGTGGGGATGAAACAGAAAAAAAAGCACCCCTCCTTTTCCTTTATCTGATGTATCTCTCTGAAATCAAAGAGAGCCACTGCTCCCTCTGTGCACTTCCAGAGGGTTTATGGCACTCCTGACAGGTAAGTCAAGCTCAGGCTGGGATTTAAGGCAGCTCTGGAGCTTGCTTGTGTTGCTCTGTGCCTGGAGGTTTGTAGATAAGGCAACACTGGCCTGGAGCTAAAGGCCAAATTCAGGTCAAAATAGATAACCAAAAAGGCTGTGGAGGAGCAAAAACAGCACCTGTGCAAAATCTGTGTACACAGAGTATGCAAGTGATCAAAATGAGAGAAAGAATGTACAAATTAAAGGTTTTCTGTAGTCTGAAGTAGTAACCC